>LOEQ01002597.1:137757-150481 GCA_001685075.1 Bramus lutescens | reverse complement strand
CAAGACATGATTTCACTGTTTAGCTCTGGCTGTCCTGGAACTAGGTCTGTCTCTATCTCCGAGTGCTTGAGATTAAAGGTGTTTACTATCACCCCCCACCACTCCCCCTCTGTGGGCACACACAGGCACGCTGTAAGTGCAGGATGACGACAGTTCTGCACAGTGTGCACACCTACCACACACGTACAGAGATAATGGCACATTCCCATTTTGAAAACTAAGAAATTTCTCAAGAATCACATACTCTTAGTACTCTCTCATTACAAGAGTCCACATATTTGAAAACTTCAAGGTTTGAAAATATCTGGGCAATCAGTGGTCTGGGTCCTGCTACTGCTTGCTTTGTAGTTCTAGACACAGAAGCTATTTCACCCGTGGCCCAGTAGAGCCCTGGCTGCTGCTTTTCCAGAAAACCCAGGTTCAGTTCCCAGCACCCATCTAACTCCAGCTTCAGGGCTTCTGACACCCTCACACGTACCTTATGAACATGCAGGCAGAACACCAGCGAACAAAAAATCTTAAAAAACTAAAAGAGGCCAGGCAGTGGTGGCACACTTTAATCCCAGCACTTGGGAAGCAGAGGCTGGTGGGTTTTTTTTTTTGAGACAAGTTTCTCTGTAGCTTTGGTGCCAGTCCCGGTACTAGCTCTTGTAGACCAGGCTGGCCTCAAACTCCCAGAGATCCGCCTGCCTCTNCTCCTGAGCTTTGGGATTAAAGGCATGCGCCACCACTGCATGGCAAGAAACCCCATCTTGAAAAACAATAAAATTATGAATATTTGAGCCAGGCAATAGTGGCAGCACACCTAGTACTTTTGAGGCAGAGGACACAGCAAATTCTAGGGCAGCCAGGGCTATGTATAGAGACACTGTCTGAAGCACCCCCTGCCCCTGCATAACTGTAAACAGGATCTTTAGTCCACTGGTTTATGTCACACAATAACACTAGCTTTTCTTCCATGTTCTCCTGTAGACCATTTCTTTTGTAAGAGCTATGTAACTCTCAAGTGTTTCTTAATTCCCTACTCTGGAGGGAATTAAGTTAGCGTTACCAAGCTGAAGCTATTCTTGCCGTGCACCATGTAGAGGAATGAGGCCAGCACAAGGCCCACTTGGCTCTCCATAAGGACTCCACCAATCCACGAAACAAAGGGGTTCTTCTTCCCTACTGTTTCTTTACTAGTTGTTGACTGTGGTCCTCCCGATGACCTAGCCAATGGCCACATGGAATACATCACAGGCCCTGAAGTGACCACCTACAAGGCTGTCATTCAGTACAGCTGTGAAGAGACTTTCTACACAATGAGCAGTGATGGTAAGTACTTTCTTCAAGGAGGGGCGAGTGGTACTTGGAACTTGAGTCCTTAAGGTTGAATATAAACTTGAAGCAGACTTTTTGGCTAAGGGAGACAAAGGATTAAAAGGCCTTTCTCCCTCGTGCTAAGTGAAATATTATAGTTGAAGTGACTTTAATGTCAATTTGCAAGAATCTGAAAACAGATCTTATCTAGTAAATGACTACCACAAACACACAATATATTGCAAATGGTTTAATTTAACAAGTCAAAAACCTTATCATTAAGCACTTGAGATCTTGATACATATTCAAGTTACACATCTAAAAGGTTTCCACTTTGCAAGCAAACATGGTAATGCAGACAGCTATTTATGAAATCATGTAAAATGGTTATTCACACACCTCTCCCCACCATGGATGCTCAAGAATCAACATTTTTCAAGGGGTTATTCAAGCAAATGACAACCACAGTTAAACATTTTTGCTTTTCCAACGATTTGCAGGTAAATATGTGTGTGAAGCTGATGGATTCTGGACGAGCTCCAAAGGAGAAAAATTCCTCCCGGTTTGCAAGCCTGGTAATGGACGCATTTATAAAAGAGATTCACAGCTGACACAGAGTAGATGGAGGATAACAGGGAGCTCAGAGGCTGGCTTAGGCCAACATAACTCGCAAGCGTCTTCTCATTACCCCTTTGCACAGAGGCTGCTATTTTTTTTGACTATTTTTGACCTTATGATTAGGCAAGCGTAAAAAATTAAATGATTTTTAAAATTATCTAAAACGATTTATACACTACTTATAAACACAAATTCTTGCTGAGTTACTTTTCTTCTCTGTAAAAGTGCTATTAAAACCCAAAGCTAATAACTTCATTATTTCCCTAAGCAATTGTTTTCAACAACATCTACGTTTTTCAACATTAATGCAATTTGCCTTTTAATAGTATTTAATTTTTTTAAACCAGAATTAGCTCCAACAATAGCTGAGAATGCTTTTAAAAAATTTAAAGGTAATAATACACTCATTACCCCCATGTTAGCTGGTTTAAATTAGTTTTCTAATCTTGTATTTGGTTTACATGCTGCTAAGTTTTAATCAAAGTACAAGACCACAATAAGAAACATGTGCTGCATTCCTGAGTAGTTAGTTTGCAACAGGGACACTGTAAACTTAATGTTTGGATGGTTCAACAAGACCAGAAACACAAATTTTAGAACCAGAAGCATCTTGGCCATTGCTGCTACATTATGACTTACTAGATTTTTACATTCAAAGGCAACAGTAATTTTGCAAACCATAACCTTAATTCCTGCCTTTCCAGAATATTCCTAATGAACTGAGGTAAAGCAAGCAATGCAGAGTCCTGACCTTTCGCCTGTATGTGGTGCTCATGTCTTTGTTCACACAACCCCTGTCCGTACTGTCTACAGCTTCCCTCATCTGTTTTCATAAAGCAAAACATAACAATCTGTGAAATCTTACTGATCTTGAGGAGCTAAGCAACTAGATAAGGACTTATCAAGTAAAACTAGAACAGCCTCACTTGCCTAGCAGAGAGGATGCCTACCTATCCGTCAATCCATGGCATAGAACTGTTGACACTCATCTTGCTTTTGTTCTTTCCTCAGTCTGTGGGCTGTCCATGCTCTCTACAGGAGGCCGCATATTTGGAGGGCAGCACGCAAAGACTGGTGACTTTCCTTGGCAGGTCTTACTACTGGGTGAGACCATAGCAGCAGGGGCTCTTTTACATGACAACTGGGTCCTAACAGCTGCTCATGCCGTGTACGGGGTAACAAAGGATGTATCCTCCCTGGACATTCGAATGGGTATCCTCAAAAGGCTCTCACCTCATTACACTCAAGCCTGGCCCGAGGCTGTCTTTATACATGAAGGTTACAATCATGATGCTGGTTTTGACAATGACATAGCACTGATTAAACTCAAGAACAAAGTTACCGTCAATCGAAGTGTCATGCCTGTTTGCCTGCCAAGAAAAGAAGCTGCATCCTTAATGAGGACAGACACCATTGGAACTGTGGCTGGCTGGGGCTTAACCCAGAAGGGGTTTCTTGCTAGAAACCTAATGTTTGTGGACATACCAATTGTCGACCATCAAAAATGTACTTCTGCATATGCAAAGAAGCTCTACCCAGGAGGAAGAGTAACTGCTAACATGCTATGCGCTGGCTTAGAAACTGGTGGCAAGGACAGTTGCAGAGGTGACAGTGGAGGGGCATTAGTGTTTCTAGATAATGAAACACAGCGATGGTTTGTGGGAGGAATAGTTTCCTGGGGTTCCATTAATTGTGGGGAGGCAGATCAATATGGGGTCTACACCAAAGTCATAAACTATATTTCCTGGATCGAGAACATAATGAGTAACTTTTAACTTGCATGCCTCCAATCTGAATTATTCTTACAAGTACCTGGAAAGGCTCTTAGCAGTAACAGAACCCAAGAAGCATCAACGGCCCACCCTAAAATAAACTGGATTAAACTGTTACAGGTACTTGCCAATGTCAACTTTGTCAATTCATGGTGTTCAATACAATGTTTATTTTTACCAAGCCTGCACACATACCTACCATGTCAAGCTGTATTCAATTCTCTACAATCTATTGGCTGTTCCAATTTCTGAGCAACTAAAGGCTTGCTGATGATTTTCATAATCAATGGGTTCATGTTCTAAGCTGTTAAAACTACTTAAAATGTAGCAGACAAGCCAACCTCTTTCTTTTGCTCCTACCAGCCAAATGCTTAGGGATTAAAGGTGTATGCCACCACACCTCACTTTATCTGGTGCTGACAATCAAACCTGGGCTTTGGGTATGCTAGCTTGGTAAACCAACTAAGATAACATTCTGAATCCTGCCTCACCCTAACCCCCTTTTGAGACAGCCTGCGTAGCCCAGGCCGACCTCAAATTTACCATTCTGCTTCAGCCTCACAAGTGCTGGGCATTAAAGTGTATGCCACTATACCTGGACTGTTAAGTGAGCATGACTTGGGCACAGGTGAGCCAAACATCACAGATGGCACATGAACAGAAAACCGCAGTGAACTTATTCTCTTATGTAACAGAAACGATGGATATTCACAAAGCAACTGCTACTCTCCTGCTAAGATGCTGCCTTAATCTTAAAATGTCACATTTGATTGTCCTTGGCTCTTCCAACAAGTTCTGAGACAGTATCACTATGGAGCTACAGCTGGCCTGCAACTCAGATGTGTATGCCTCAACTTCTGTGATTAAAGTCATGTGCCACCACACCCAGCTGGAGACTCACATTTTTAATGGATGAAAATGTTATAATGCACCTTCCCTCAGAAGTCACTGTTACAACTTTCTGGCATTCTTGTCATGAAAAATGTGTTCTTTTTTTTCCAGTAAGACTCCAGACAGTAAACTGTTGGTGGCAAGAAAACTTTTTATTCAATTGCGGTTCAAAGACTGTTTTTTAAGAATGAATGCATTTTGATAACCAAATAGATTTTCAAAACCAAATTTTTGCCAAGTAGTTTATTTCTAAAACTTCATGTAGGGCAAATAACTATCTACAGCTACATCATACCATAAACATATTAAAAGGCTACTCAACATTGAAAGCCTTCTAGATGACCAGTAACTCTTTAACAGGTGCAAACAAGGGATCAAAACCATGCCATCGACAAGTAACTTACCCCAGGACTCCTGGACGGCTTGCCAGTTTAGTCTTTGGAGGTCCCCGAAAACCATTTTAATGTTACCATGTTACTGCTGCTGAGTAATAGTGCAAGTGCTAAAATGCAAAATTCAGATGTACAGGGTTTGGAAATCATGCAGATTTAGATGCAGAGATAAAAATTTACAGTAACTCAAGATCCTTTTACAGAGGATACTTAATAATGAAACACTGTGTTCACAAGTCTAGAGGACGTAAAATTTCAAAACACGCAATTTGCAAAATGACAAGCCTATTTATCACCATCTATTTAGGTACGGGCAGTGGGGGAACTACCAACAAAAATGGTCACATCTTTCCAGTTAGAAAAGGAGTTCCCCAGTTCTCAGTAGTTACAGGAAAAGTACAACAATCAAGGTATTATTGCTTTTACATTCTTAACAATGCATTGTGAGAGTCTAATCTGATTTTGTGAGCACTGTCACTATATGCCCCTACACCCCAGAGGGGACAAGCCCACCTCACTTAAAGACTGCCACAGATAGACAACCCACCCTACTAGTTCTTAAAGCTATCAGGCTTCTGAATGGATTTCAGGCACATGGTTTCTTCTACTTCATCCCTATTGCAATTAATTCCACTTTTCAAATCCCCCAGAATGTTTATCATCCCTTCTTCCCCATTGATATGCTCTGCTACAAAGCATTTGGAAACAACTGTTTTGTTCCCTCCCAAATAGTATTTTTAGAAGGCATGAGTTCCCAATGGAGACTTAGACAGCCATGTCAATAGAAAAATCACTCAAATGCACAGAGGCACTCAGAACAAGCTGGAGGGTAACTGCTTACCATTTTAGGTTCTGTCACCCAGACTTAATGAAAAACTAGATTAAAAACAGAATAACCCATGGAAAAACTTTCACTTTGGACAATGCAAGAACAAATAGCAATTAAGTCTGGGTATCAGGTGTCAATGCATGACAGGTGATGAATCCATTTGACTTGAGACAACTTTTCAAATAAGTTTATTTGAAGCAAAATAAACTACTGCCAAGAAACTTTATGAAAGTTCCATCTCAAAAGGGTCAAAAAGGGGAATTAACTGCTATGAATTCTTTGCATTCAGGGCTGCAAAACAAAGACACATATTATTTAAATCAGTTTTATTTAAGAATTTCCAACAATGACAACTCTTATAAAAAGCATCCAAGCACAGGACACAGAACTGCAGCAAACAGCATTCTGATGTTAGCTAACAGACATGAGAACGTCCACCCTCTTTGAGACACCTGAGCTCACTGGTGAACTCTGCTTCCAAGTTCTCCTGCAAAGCACACCACAAGCTCAGTCCATGTTCGCAGCCCATCAGCTTCAGTTCACGTGCCCACACTTCCAGCTCAGTAGCAGAGGAGAACACACATACAGCATTCACAGCAGTTGACAGAGGGGAGGGAAGTACAAGTATTTCACTGAACACATTCAACTAAAGTGGGTTTTCTAAGAACAAAACTCAAAGTCTTCCAACAGATGTGGATGTCCTTTGATGCGAAACATTCGTACGTTTATTTGCTATCATTGCTCTCTGCACACTCTCTCACCAAAGCCACAGGATTGAGTGACACATCTCTCCAAGTTAAAAAATATCCATTTTGCACCACCAAGTCTCTGCACGCGCTCTCTCCTTTCCTCGCTCATACTAGCCTTTCATGCCTCGGCACCACCATCAATCCCACACAAGGTTTCAAAAGTTCAAACAGCCTTCTGGTTCCATATCACAGCCTTGCGTTCATAGCGTTGATACGACTCCATGAAATAAAGAGTAGCGGATAAAAATGGAACACCCACCGTCAAAGACGCAGCCTGTGCAGCGTGATGACGAATTCTTGGATGAGAAAGCATGTAGACAGAAGTATTCCTATGGCAGAATATTTACAGCACTACTTTCAATGAAGTGCTTCTTCCATAAACATTTGAAATGAGATGAACTGCAGAGATTAAATGAAGGCTTCATATTGTACTTTCGTATATGAAGGAAGACAAGTGTTAAAAACAAAACCAAAAGAACCAAACACCATGACATCATGATCTCCCAAATGGAGATATTCCTAAGGAAAAAATTCATAGGGTGGGATTCAAATTAAAATGAGAAAAGAATGTAGTTCTAACCAATGGTTTCTATTCTGAACATGCAAAGAATCCATTTAACAAGTCCAATGACAGAATATTACAGAGAAACCTTCTGAGATCAACTGTAGTGTTGGTTTACCAATTAGGCAAACAGCAGTTCACTTTCACCCACTCAGTATTTTAACCCTTTATATAACAAAACTTATAAAATTCATTTAGCTTTTCCTCTTTTTCTAAAGAAAAATGTCAAAAATACTGCTGAATATACTCCACACTGAACAAACCAATCTGAAAATTTTTAGTACATATGTATTTTACAATATACTTACCATGAGTTTAGAAAAATTTGAATCCCACCATTCTATACCTACCTACCTACCAACCNCACTGCCTACATTCCCCAGCCAGAGGATTTAGAATCCATGCTTGAGCCAAAGCCACCATTAAAACCACTGCCTGACCCTGCATTTGATGCTGACCCCCAACCAAGAGGGGCACCAGAATTAGAACCACTATAGGAATTATTCCCTGAACCAAATGTCTGATTTGGCTCCCTTTGCATGCTGCCCTGGCTTTGGTTATTACCAGATGGACCTGACTGGTTCTGCTGGCTGGCTAACATGCCCATCATACCCCAACTGCTCTGCAATGCTGCCTGAGCTGCAGCCATCATGGCTGGATTAATGCTAAAAGCTCCGAAGTTCATTCCTCCACCCATATTGCCACCCTGGTTATTTCCCAAGCCAGCTCCACCCCCTCTACTGTTACCAAACCCACCCTGATTCCCAAAGCCACCTGGATTACCACCAAATCTTCCACTTCTTTCTAACTGTCTATTGCTATTATGCTTAGGTTCAGCATTGGATATATGCACGCTGATTCCTTTAATGATCAAATCCTCTCCACAAAGAGATTGGGCAACCTATAAGAAACAAGGGATGTAAATGGTGATTAAACCAACTCACGTACCAACTCAGCAACACAACCCAAATCTTAGTATAACCCATCTAAGTAGAAGGAAAAATAAGCAATTAATGCTAGTTTCACCTTGGTAATGTTAACATCAACATCTGTAACTAAAAGATGTGTAACAGCCCCAAAGCTCACATAATGAAAAACGTTGGAAGAGCATATTACTGCTATCTAAACCCATACACTCTACCCTGAAAAGGTGACAATCAGCTGGAGCAAGTCACTTTTATCATTTTGAGTGGAGACTGAGCTCAGCACCTAGTATATCATGCTGGGCACATACAGTAGCCCCAAACCAGATACACTCCCAGCCCTGAAACGTATTAAGAAGAAAAATACCTTATCATCTGCAAAGGTAACAAAGGCAAAAGCCCTGAATGGTTTGGGAATGAAGACATCTACTACTTCTCCATACTGACAGAAGAATTGTTGAAGCTCTTCAGCAGTCATATCCTCTGTACAACGCCCAACAAACACCTTTCTGCTTCTCAAAGGTTCATCCGGGCTTTGCTGATCAAAAGAAGGGAACATCAGAAATAAATACCTAAGTTGAAAACTAAAACTTACCTTGCCATGTTTCCAAATGCATCTAATATTTTAAGAAAAGATTCTCCAAGCATACAGGAAAACAAAGAGCAAAATACCTTAGAATTCGGAAGTTTACAGTCACACCATCGTCCATCTATCATATGTCGTTGTGACATTACTTTCACTTGGGTTTCATATTCCGTAAACCGAACAAAGCCAAACCCTTTTGAGTGACCAGTTTTAAGATCTTTCTTGACCTAAGAAAGGAGGATTGAAATTTATTCTACTAATACCACACATACAACAAATCAGAGTTCACATAAAACTCTGAATGCCTTCAACTGAATGAAGAAGCAAATTAAAGTCAATAGAGCTCAAGGCAAAGTCAACAGCAGAGAAAATCAGACCATTAACAGTAGAGAATGGCTCACTTGTACTCTAATAATGTTTAGAATGAACACAAATAATATATAACCTATTTCCTTTAAACTAGTAGTTATCAAGCTTCCTAATGCTGCAACCTTTAATACAGGTCCTCATGCTATGGTGACCCCACACATAATTATTTTTGTTGCTACTTCTTAACTGTAATTTTGTAACTGTTATGACCCATACGAATAGCAAAACCAAAAAGAAAGCAATTAGCAGGGATGGGGTTTGTGTGTGTGGGGTGAGTGGGAGGGAAGGAAGTGGAAATTTTGAATGGTATTATTTATAAAGCAAAAACAAAAAAAAGCAAAAGTTTACCTGAACCATAAGAACCTCTCCAAAAGTGCTGAAATAGTCTTTAAGATCTTGTTCTGTTGTTTTCCAGGGGAGACCCAACACTATTAGATCAGATGTTTTCTGGACTGCTCTTTTCACCTTCACTGCTGAGGAAGCATCTGTCTCATCCATTTTTCTTTTGTTATCTAAACAAGGCAAGCAGAAACCCATATTTAGCAGTTAAAAAAAAAAAGTCAGGTGGCTCTCTGTGTTTGAGGCCAGACTGGTCTATCTAACAACAAAATACAATGAACTAACAAGACCAGATCTATAAACAATGAAGAGACTGGAAAACTTGTATCCTTCTTAAGACAGAATGTAGCTTAAGAGGCTGGAGTGTTTTTCTGGTGCAAATTAGAGGAATCTCAATTCTAGTTTGGTATTATCTTTTTGAAAATTGATTTGTGTACATGTGAGAAAGTGCAGAGTATACCATTTGTAAGCAGCTTCTGGCCTTCTGTCCTGTTAGGCAGGGTCTGTCTTGTTATTCCTGGGGAAGGCTGCACCCTACATTAATCAGCTATCAGAGGTAGACAGGTGGCCTGGCTTGCTGAGCGTTTGTCTTTACTGCATGTATCAGCTACCTATCTCCCTGGCCTAGCTTTGAATAATCTAAGATTATAAAATGAACTGCATGTTCTCCTCAAAACCAGTATCTAAATAAACAAAATTCTACTTCATTTTCATTTTGTGGCATTAAATTTATCTGACTAATCCAAGGGATCAAACACCCTCTTGGGATGCACATGGTGGAAAAACAAAAAACCCAATAAACAATAAAAAAACCTCACAAACCCCATATACATACTTTTAAATATATTAAAGAGAAAACTAGCAACTTTTATTTCCACATGTAAATTTGGGTACTTTCTGTCTTATCCAAACACCTAGTGATACTGTTTACAGAGATTGAGGTCTCAGTATATATGCCACCAAAACTGGTCTTAAAGAATCCTCTTTCTGGCCAGGCGGTGGTGGTGTATGCCTTTAATCTCAGCACCCGCACTCAGGAAGCAGAGGCAGGCAGATCTCTGTGAGTCCGAAGCCAGCCTGGTCTACAAAAGCTATTTCCAGGACAGGCCCCAAAGCTACAGAGAATCACTGTCTCCAAACCACCCCCCCATTGAGTTTCTTCTGCTTGAGCTTCTTAACCTTCAATTTCAAGTGTGTGCCACCCTCCCATCAACACCAAGTGTCCTTTTAATTCAGGGTAAACAATGAGCTACATAGCCAATGACTTCAGAACTGTCACAATGAAAAATCAAGTTTAGCCCGGCCTGTACGAGACCCTACCTTTAAATCCTCGCAATTTTTCTTTTTTTGGTTGTACAAGACAGGTTTTTCAATTTTGAGATCTTTGTATCACAGATTTGAAGATCACTGTGAGGACACAGTGAAATATAACGTAGTAGAGTATTTTTTCTGTGTTACAGCCCTGGCTGTTCTGGAACTCACTCTGTAGATCAGGATGCCTCGGCCTCCTGAGTGCTAGGATTTAAAGTGTGTGCTACCACTGCCCAGCAGATCCTCCTTTTTTAAAGATATTTATTATGGGGGCTGGAGAGATGGCTCAGTGGTTAAAAGAGCATTGCCCGCTCTTCCAAAGATCCTGAGTTCAATTAATTCCCAGCAACCACATGGTGGCTCACAACCATCTGAAATGAGATCTGATGCCCTCTTCTGGCCTGCAGGCAGACACACAGACAGAATATCGTATGCATAATAAATAAATAAATAATAAAAAAGACCACAGCCTTAAAATTAAGGTAGTTTTGTACTAAATCAAGATTTGGGCCACTGCAACCGTGGTTTCTGTGAGGAGGGAAAAGAGAAGTTAAATAAGGGAGCAAGAGGCTAAAAGCACCTGCTGCTCTTGTGGAGCTAAGGGTTTAGTTCTTAGCAACCACATGGCAGCTCACAACCATTCAACACCACCTTCAGATAGTGGGATGACCTTTTGCACCAGGCACACACAGTGCAGAAATTTGAGAAAGCCGGGCCTGGTGGCACATACCTTTGATCCCAGTTACAGACAGCTGTAAGCTGCCCTGTGGGCGCTGGGAATTGAATCTGGGTCCTCTTAAAAGCCATTGTTCTTAACCACCGAGTCATCACTCCATCCCCCTAAGGCATTTTAACAGCCTAAATTTGGCATCAGAATGGCAATAACTGTGCCAACAGTTTAACATTTAAGTAGATACTCCTACCAAAAACAAAAATAGCCCTATAATTCCAATTATCACTATTTAGACTAGGGACCTATCAGAATGGTCTAAGCAAAGTTTAAAAGAACTGGATTGTAGAAGTCATTTGCCACAAAGGCCAAACCCCGGGGACAGAGCCTAACAGTCCTTGCATGGCAAACATGAAGCCCTGGACATCACAGCAGGACCACTCCCCGTCCCCCCACACAAAGAATCTACAATTTAGTTTGGCATACTGTAGTCAGCCATATGGCAAAAAACAAAACGTGCAACAAACCTTTGGGATAGTTGACAACATACACCAGATTTCCCCAGCCGGCATCCGGGGCATGGAGGATTCCTTCCACCAGCCGAACACCCCGCATACACTGAGACACGGGATTCCGGTAGCGCAGGCCGCATGCCCCTGGAAACTGGGCTGTAACTGTGGACAACAACACTGTACCATCGTCTTCTGATGGTATTTCAATGGGCTCATCGTTCTCATCTTCTGTTACACGAATATATTCAGACATCTTTGCCGAATTTTCTAAAGAAGAGAGAGATGAATGACCGAGAGTCATAGCAGTTATCTCTTTACATTTAGCCACCACTTCTGTTCCCACTTCCTGAAAAGATTCTTGCCACCTGAAACCTAATGTTTCCTTTGTCATCCCTGAGAATTGAGGAAGAGTATTCTTTAAGAAAAAAAAGACTTTAAACTTCTTGTTCCCAACTCACTTTTTTAAGAAATGTTTTCTCAGGGCTTACTATATGCTTGAGGTGGTAAAATTCCAACAATGTTTCCACCTGGCTTGTTGGTTACAAAACCAGACAAAAATGAAGGGTTAAAGAACGAATTGTTTCTGTTCCGACTTTTTTTTTTCTTGCAAACACAGTTTTCTTACCCGGAGCGCAAAAACTACAGACTACAATATTTTCTGGCCATCCTGAACTAATTTTATTCCAAGGTCTGAGACCCTACATTGATTGGGTCTAGCATGTGCTTTAAGCGGGTGGAAGAAATCCACAAAGAATTCCATCTGGTGCTGGCGGCGCTGGGAAACTGAGGTCTCCTGTTCCTCATTCTCGGGACGGGAGAGGTAAACTTGAGCGTCGAGGGCAGGAACGGCAGTGGCTCCGCGATGTAGGCCACCACTTCCCAGAAAGCCATGCGCGATGAAC
>LOEQ01002597.1:87515-98809 GCA_001685075.1 Bramus lutescens | reverse complement strand
TTTCACTCTATAGCCCTGACTGGCCTGGAATTTTCTTTGTAAATCAGGCTGGCCTTGAACTCACAGAGATCCACCTGCTTCTGCCTTCAGAGTGCTGGGATTAAAAGCTTTTGCTACCACCATCCAGCTTTTCTTCCCCCCCACTTTTTAATAGTTTAGTGCGGGAAGTGGAATCAAACCCAGGGTGTGCTAGGCAATTATTCTACAATTTGAGCTATGCCCCCAGTCCCCAGTTTTTATTGTTTGGAGACAAGATTTTACTACATAGCCCAGGCTGTTATTTAAATCATGTAAATGCCCCTGCTTCACACTCCCAAGTGTTAGGAACATAGGCATAAACCATTACACCAGCACCCACTTTTTCTCCTGGTCTTAGGGGTTCCCACAGTCACCTGGGAAGAGCCTCTCTCACACCCCTTTGAGTCTTTGGAATCCTTGCATCCCATTTGTCTTAGAGACTTTCCTCAGTCCTGGACTGGGCTGTGCTTCCTCCTTGAACCTCTTGCATCACTAGATACCAATCTTTATTCACAGTCCCCATTGACGGCGCCCCATTCCAGGCTGCCAGTTATGCTGGCCTGGATAGTACAGAGGCTGAGTGACTGGCCCTGCTCTCAGGGGCCCAGTATGTTTATCTGTGCTCTTAACAGCCTTGTAAGAAATCGGCTTCCCTGGAATTTAAGAGCATCAGCATGTTTAAGTTGCTGCCGCTCTACCCCTTGGCCAACTGATCCTTTCCATGACCTCGTCACCGTCTTGAGTCTTGCTTCCAAGTATCCATGATCCTTGACCCCAAATGAGCATATCTCCTGGTCAGCTGGATTGTGACTTTGCCTTTTGTCATCAGACCCCGTGGATGCTGTCCCTTCGAGGGGAGCTGGTGGCTTCTCTGGAGGACGCCAGCTTGATGGGATTAGATGTGGATATCGGTGCCACCATGGTCACCGTCCAAAGCCCAAGACAAGAACTTCTTCAGAGACAGGAGGTCAGTGGTGGACAGTGGCCAGGCTGGGCTTGAGGGGGGTCCCCACAGCCTGGCACCCCCAGGAGCACTTTGTCATCCTGAAGTGCCAATTCACGTGTCCACCTGTGAGACTGGACAGATTTAGGCAAGCGGCTTCGAAAATTGGGCCCCATTAGCGTAAAGTGCTCTGCGCGGCAGATGAGGGGCTCTGGCAATCATGTATTCAGCGCGTCCTGATCATGGTGGCAGGATCATAATTACCATCTCTTTAAATAGCCCAAAGTTGCCGTGTAAGAGAAGACGGCTCACATGACATTTGCTCCGAGCTTGCTTCCTGCTAAAAATATCCTGGCTAAATAATATTTCCTGGTTGTGCTGGAGCAACAGGCCCTGGCCTGGGCTCTGACTCTTGGGGCTTTGTTCAGAGATGAGATGAAAGGATGGAGTAGAGAGGGTAGGCCCTTAAGGAGGGAGTGTGCCTCTAGAAGGAACAATGGCCAGAGGGGGGAACCTTCCTGCTTCCCCAGGTATGGAACACTTCCCTGGATCTCCTGCCACTCTGGCTGGTGAGCAATTCCTATGCCTACTCCCTCAAGGCTGCGTGCCCACTGGGTAAGATCCAGGAGTACCCCTGATGCCCACCTCTGATTTTAGCACTATCTGTCAACTCCTGTTTTCTCCCCTCTGCCAAACACCTTGTCCCCACTGCCCCATTCTGCTGCCTCTCTTCTTAGCGGAGTGTGAAGTGTGACTATGGACATGGGAGCAGTCTGAGTGGCATGTGATGTGTGATTACAGATGTGGGAGCAGTCTGAGTGGAGTGTGAAGTGTGACTATGGACGTGGGAGCAGTCTGAGTGGAGTGTGAAGTGTGACTATGGATGTGGGAGCAGTCTGAATGGCGTGTGACGTGTGATTACAGACGTGGGAGCAGTCTGAGCAGAGTGTGAAGTGTGATTACGGACATGGAAACAGTCCGAGCGGCGTGTAAAGTGCTATCTACTGAGGGCTGCAGATCTGGGATCTGGGAACTTCTGGGGGCCCCAGGCAGGCTCTAGGGTCTGCGGTCATATTCTGCAAGACTTTGAGGTGATACCCTCCCTTCCCATGCACCTCTTCATTGTGAGGAGGCCAAGAATCTGGAAGCATTCTGCTGACCTCCAGGGAATCTGAATTCTAAAGCTCTCACTATGCAGTTAGATGGATCAAAGGCTTTGTCCTGTGAGGGCAGGTGAGAGATGAGGAACACCGCAGGTTTGATGAGAATTTTATCATGAAGTAAGTCTCAGAATGAGAACTCTGGGGAGTCCAGCGGCGTTGGGGGATGTCCTTGCCAAATCCATACACTCCCGCCCTGTTGGTACTATTTGAAATATCTTTATTTGGAGGCAAATGCTTTTTCATTTAGCAACTGCTGAGCTGGCTCAGAACACCCCATGAGAGAGTTGCCACAACAAAGTTCTTGCCCAAGTGTAAACAGCTGATAGGAGCTGTCCCCTACCAGCAGCTTGCCAGGGGAGGGGCGCCAGGCAGGGCCATGAACTGCAAACTGCAGTCTTGGCAGAGAAAGGCCAGCCTGCTCCTGGTACTGCTTTTCCAGTGACCTTCTTGAATGGCAGTATCCTCTGAGAGCTAGACAGGATGGCCCTTCTTTCTTTCTTTTTCTTTCTCCCTCTCTTTCTTTCTTTCTTTCTTTCTTTCTTTCTTTCTCTCTCTCTCTCTCTTTCTCTTCCTCCCTCCCTCCTTCCCTCCCTTCCTTCTTTTCTTGGGACATCAAGTTCCAGAGTCAAAGTGAAGTAAGTCGTGTGTGGGCTGGCCTCAGGTGTGGCTCTGGCTAAGGCCCTGCATCCCTTTAGCACGTTTTCTGGGTCGTGTTTCCTTCTGGTTCCAGTGTCGTCCCAGCCAGGGTCGGAGGTCTCAGTTTACATCCCCAAGCAGAGACTGGGTCTGGTTAGGAGAGGACTCCGTGTGGAAGAGTCCCTGAGCCCCAGGTTCCTGCGGGTGCACCAGTCCAACACCTTCACGGTGACCGAGGACAGAGACTTCATGGTCGTCAGCATCCCAGCCCCACTGCTGCTCCAGGACCAGGTCAGCATCCTGGTGTTATGGCCTTGCTTCTTCCTCAGAGACCTCTTGCTTGGGCTGTTGGTTGAGCACAAAGTCAGATATTCAGAGAGCAGGTCTTTGGGGGCTGGCTGGGTGCTGGCCTCACCATTAATGTCCTAGAGGCTTAGCTTTGTTTAGGAGGTGGCCCCAGCAGGGACAGTCAGAGGACAGGGGATGTATCTCGTCACATGGAACCAATTCCTTGCTGTCCCACAGCCATGCCCAGATGCCAGAGAATCCCCAGGGACACAAGCGTTCTACAGGGTGGACCTGAGCCTGGCCTTTGCGGAGATGGTCTCCCCAGTACACTGGAGAGTGGAGAACTTTTTCCAGTGTGTGGGTAAGTGAGGAGCCCTGAAAGCACGCCTGCTGGTGACAGGTACATGCCACCCATGGTCTTGTTCCCTGCCCTGGCTTCATTCTTCTTTGGCAGTATTCATTCCCTGGACCGAGAGCTCCCACATTTAAGCAACTTAGTGATTCTGTCAAGTACGCTGCTGGAACTGGAGAGGCCTAGGCCCTGAATGATTAAAAGGGAGACAGAAGCGGGAGTGCACGGGCTTCCCAGCTCAGCATGCACATGTGCATCTGTGTGTGTGGTATGTGCATGTGTGTGTGTGCATATGTGTGTGCATGTGCATGTGTGTGTATGTGTAGGTGTGTGTGTATGTGTATGTGTGTGCACGTGTGTGCATGTATGTATGTGCATGTGTGTGTGTATGTGCATATGTGTGTGTGCATGTGTATGTGTGCGTGTGCACATGGATATGGGAGCCAAAGGATAATGTCCAGTGTCTTACTCATTCAACAGTCTCTCACTGGCCCTCAAGCCTACCTTGACAGCTACTCTGACCAGCTAGCAAGCATCAAGGATCCTCCTGTCTCTGTCTCCCGAGTACTAGGATTACAGATGCACAGGGCTTTAAGAACATTTAGGTTTTTTGGTTTTGTTTGCTTGTTCTTTTCAATTTTATGTGCCTAAGTGTTTTTCCTGCGTGTTATCCCCTGGTGCACAGGGAAGTGCTCTGATCCCGTGGAACTGGAGTCTCAGACAGTTGTGAGCCGCCATATGGGTGCTGGGAATTGAACCCTGGTCCTCTGGAAGAGCAGTCAATGAGTGCTTTTAACCACTGAGCTCTCTTTCCGGCTCCACAGCCCTTTTATTTTATTTTATTTTTTCAAACAAGGGATCTAGATATCTGATCTCAGATCATTCTTATTCTGGTGTGGTAAATGCCTTACTGATTAATCTTCATTTTATTATTTATTTATTTACTTATCCATTTACTTATCTATTTATCTATTTATTTATTTATTTGTTTATTTTTGAGGTGGGGTTTCTCTGTGTAACAGCCCTGGCTGTCCTGGAACTCACTCTGTACATCAGGCTGGCTTTGAACAGAGATCTACCTGTCTCTGCCTCCCAAGTGCTGGGATTAAAGCGTGCGCTGCCACTGCCCGGCTTGTTTCTAATTTTGAGATCAGGTCTAAGTGTGTAGCCTTGGCTGGTGTTAAATTCCCTCAGCCTCCCAGGTACTTGGTTTGCAGGTGTGTACCACTTCTCTGAGTGTTGTCTCAGGTTTTGTTTTGTTTGAGACAATCAGAGCCTCATTTAGCCCAGGCTGGCCTTGAACTCACAACATAGTCAAAGATCACGTTGAATTTCTGGCCCTTCTGCCTCCAGGCTTCAAGAGCTGAGGTTACGGGCAGCGGCCACTCTGGTGAGTTTATGAAGTACTGGTGATCAACCCAGGCTTCCTGTACTAGGCAACCACTCTGCCCACTGGGCTACCTACATCCCTAGTTCCCACCTCGGCTTTTCTTTTCAATCTGGAGCCTAAGGATCCTAGAGGCTGTCACAACGCTGCATTAGAAGGTGGTGATGCAGGAGAGAACCTGATACAGGATGTCCCACTTCCATTTAGGTGTGTCCCACCATCTCTGTGTGGGCTCCAGTGCCTCAGGTCGGTCGGTGCCTCAGACTGCTTGGCAGAGAGCCCTAGCCTCTGCATTGTGTCCTTCATCTGAGGCAAGCTGCCCTGTAAACACCGTGCGAGCTCCCGTGCGAGGGATGCCGCCACCCTGTCTTGAAGGGGCTTTCGGTGAATGCCGGACGACCAGACAACCTGGTATTCACACATGCAAAACCACCAGGAGCAAAACCCATTCAGATCCAGCACGAGGAAATACACATAATTCACAAATGATGTCAATCACTTTCATCTCAGGACTTCCTAACTGTCCTCAATAGAAGACAGACGGGAAGGAGATTGAACTCAGATGTTAATAGTGCAAGAATGCCCCGTTACCAGGATATGCTGTCTCGGTGCTGCATAAAAATGTAATTATATTCAGAACTATATTTAAAGATTAAAAGGGGGACTGCCTACCACATCTAGCCCCAAACTCAGAAACANGTGGGGGTGGGGCATGAGGACGGGTCGAGTTCTAACCGGCTGCTAAAAATGGAAATATTTCTCGAAAGTTTTTACATGTTTCGGCTGCTTTTGTTTTAACAGTTTCCTGCGGCACTGATATTGATTTTGGAAGAGGGGCGGTTTGGAACTCTACCCGGCCAGGATTCAGCAGGCGCTTGCAATGGGAGAGAGAGCTGGGAGGGAGCAGAGGCCACCGGATGGGGTCTCCCCAGCAGCCTGTAAGGGGAGCTAGGAGGTGTCTCTGGAGCCTTGTGGAGGGCAGGTGGACCCAGGGGGAGGTGCCAGCGATGAGATGGACTTTGTTCTAGCCTAGGAAGGGTAGGTAGGTTGTTCACAGGGAGATAATGAATAAAATACAAAAATAGCAACAGCAATAAAAACATTTTAGGAGGATTTTTTTTTCTCCCTCCCTGGGAAGATTTACATGGGGAAAGAATGTTCCCTTTCTGGTTTTATTAATTTCATATCAGCAGCCGGAATGAATCTCTCCCCTCCCTGGTCCCCAGTGCACCTCCTCTGTACCTCCTTGCAGCTTCCAGAGCTTTCTGTTCTTTTTATAGTCTCTGCTCTCTGCTCCTGCCTTTCCCTGCAGTCTAGAAGCCTGGGTGGAGATCAGGGGCTGCGGCTCATACAGTTTTCCTTCTTCAGCTTTTGCTTTTAGCAACCACTTACTTACAAGTGCCGGTTAGACCCGCTTTTCACCAGGACTTTTTACAAAATGTCTTTCCTCTGTCAATCCGTGACTCGTGAGTCAGACTCTGAATGGGTCGCCTACGTGCCTGCGGTTCTGGGACTTTTCTTTTAGACTTTTGTTCGTTTCAGTTTTTGCGGGTGGGTGTTTTGCTCACACATGTGTCTGTATACCATGTTTATGCCTGGTGCCCTCTGAGTCAGAAGAGAGCATCAGCTCTCCATGAATTAAGAGTTACAGGTGGTTGTGATAGACCATGTAGGAGCTGGAAACCGAACCCAGGTTCCTCGGAAAGAGCAGCAGGTGGTCTTAGCCACCAAGCCGTCTCTTCAGCCTCAGGATACAGATTTTTTAAAAAATCTCCCTCTCCCTTACAAAATGAAACTCAAATGGTGTTCAAGAGCATCCAAACAGTTTCAGGTAGGGCTGGAGAGATGGCTCAGAGGTTAAGAGCACTGCCTGCTTTTCCAAAGGTCNACACAGACAGAATGTTGTATACATAATAAATAAATAAATAAATAAATATTTTTTTAAAAAAAGTTTCAGGTGGCAGCTTTTGAGAACAAGGGAGTAAACAGGGTGCCTACCCCTGAAAAGAAAGTCAATGGCTGTGGGGGTGTGGCCATGGTAGTGGGGGGGTGTCCATGGCAGTGGGGTGTGGACACGGCGGTGGGGGTGTGGCCATGACAGTGAGGGGTGCCTTCATCTTCCAAAGACTGGGTGAAGGCTGGCAAAATGGCTCAGCAGGTAAAGATGCTTGCTGCCCAGGCTGCTAGCCTGAGTTCGGTCCATGTGGACCCACGTGGCAAAAGGGAAGAAGTGACCTCTGACCTTTACATGTGCAGTGTGGCATGGGTAGTTTCCCTGTGATAAAACATCTCAAGACGTGAATGAGAGGACCTGGATGTAAATGCTGGTGGGGGTCAGGTAAGAAGCATAAATCAGTGAGGGTAAGGGCATCCAGGACCCAGGGGAAGGGGGTAAAGCCGCAGTGGGGTTTAGAATAGGAAGGGGTGGCAGGTAGTCTGGGCAGCAGGAGTCACCAGACTCCCCCCAAAGAGACAGGCCTGACTTCTCTGGGGATGCATCTGAGAGGGTTCTGCCTTGTAAGGAGGTAGACCATGGTGGCCAAGTCTGTCCATTGTTTTGTGTGAAGCTGATAATAGGAAATGTTCTCTGGATCTGGGCATTGTGCCTCGTGCCTGCGATTGCAGAGCTTGGGGGGCTGAACAGGAGGAAGGATGGGTTCAAGAACAGCCCAGGGTACTTGTGGAAAGCCTGTCTCAGACATAACCACACAACAAAATCCCTACAAAACCTCACCTGCCCCAAGAATGCTAAATGGTTGTTGTACTGGACCTGTGGATTAGGAGTTGCTACTTAGCGTGTTGGGAGAATGCCACCGGAACCTGGTCCCCAGAGGCCAGGGATGCTGATGACCATCTTAAAATGTACAAGATGGCCCCCCCCCTTCACACGGGACTGTATAGTCTGGTCTAGGATATCAGCAGTGCTTGGCTGGTTAACCTGAGAATGGTCAGGCAGGCAACATTACCCAGTTCTGATTGATTTCTGGGGTTGGACCAATCAATGTATTATACCTCAAAATAGGAGATGGCTCTCCGATGAAACCAGCTGGTAGCATCCAGGCTGGGCAGTGAATGGAGTCAGGTGATCTCTGCAGAAACCTGGATTTATGTGTTTTAAGTTCAGCAGGCTCTGTTCATTGAAACAAAGTCTCAAATCCAGACTGGCCAGGACCTTGCTCTCTAGTCAAGGATGAACTTGAACTTCTGATCCATTTGCCAACACCTTCTGACTTGCTGGGGTTACCAGTGGAACCGCCATACTTGGAGACTGAACTCAGGGACTTGTGATGTTAAGCAAGCATTCTGCCATCTTAGCTGCATTTCAAGCACAGATAATTTAATTTCAAAGCTCTGTGAGATTCAGCCATGAGGACAGCTCCTAACCCAGGGCTGGGCACTGACCACCAGGCTTATGTTCTTTGGGGAATGGATGAATGCAGAAGGCTGACTTCTGCTTTCCATTTGGAAGGTTCGAGAGAAGAGTCACGTGTCTCAACAGCCACACCCAGGGCGACTCTACCCACCCTGTCCCCTGGATGGGAGACCGTTTCAGCAGAAGTGCCGCAGCCTGCTGCCTCTCCCCAGTTCCAGATTCCACGAGTGGCTGCCCTGGACGAGCCCCTTCGGCGTTTTGTGCACCAGTCTGCTAAAGAAACCACCGAGGCAAATCCACAGCCGTGTGCTCTGCATGCTGTTCCCTACCCAAGGGTCTGGTCCCCACGAGGCGGGGATGGCTTTAATTGGGCCTAAGCCCTTTCTCTCACTGCCCTTTATTCACGGATAGCTACAGTTTGACATCCCCCAGTCACATTTCTTCCTCAAATTCAGAATGTTTCCCAGGGAAAGCAGGGACCTAACATGCTTCCACCTAGGGGCAGGGCCCTTTCGTCTGTCCTGCTTGGCTCGCACTGAAGAAGGCAGCGGTAGAGACAGCTGTAGTCAGCAGGGGGTCAAAAACTGAGGCCTAGAAGCCCAGCCTGAGGCCACTGCCCCGACATCCTTCTCTGGGCTGAGGTTCACAGCGTTGCTAGGGCCATATGCTTTTATTTCTGATGCTTTTCCTCTCTCTGCAGCTGGAACCAGCAGTGCCGTTCATGCAAACGTCTACACCGGAAGGAGGAAGCTGGATGCTCACTGCTTTCTCTTCCACCAGTGCAAGGCAAGAGCATCATGGTCCTCAGACTCCTCCAAAACAGGCAGATTTAATTCCACATCTCTGGGCTTCAGCTACACTCTCCTCAGAGCACAAGGAAGCTTCTCAGGCTGGCCCTAGACCTTCACAGGTGGTCTTCCTGTCGCGCACTTCCATGACCACACATTTGTCTTCAGAAGTCCCCTCTCCTCTGTGGCCTTCTTGGCGATCTGATGGGCCTCAAACACTGCTGGGTTCTGAACCATCTGTTCCCCTAACCGAAGTTCCAAGAGTCATGATGACTGAGCAGGACCCTGTCCAGCCGTCAGGCAGTCCCTTCCCACTGGGAAAATTGTCAAGAGAGACTGTGAAATCAACAGAGTCCGTGGATCCCTCCCCAAGGGAGCCTGCCCACATCAGCGAGGAATTCCCACCATGGACCAGGCCCTTCGGGAACCACCTCGATGAAGAGAGGTTGATTTTTCACCATGCCCCCAGAAGGCCTCAGGAGATGCTACCAATAATCAAGGCTGAGGAGCCATTGCAGAATGAACAAGATCCATCTGGAAAAGGGGTCAGAGGGCACCTGGATCTGTCAACCTCAGAACCAAGGCAGGGCACAGAAGGGCTAGGACTCATTGTCTTGCCTGGGACTGATGTCATATTCACCACCCAAAGAGGGAGACAGCCAGATGCCAGTGCCCACCTGGGGACCTCCAGTCCAGAGCTCCCTGGGAGGCACAG
Source organism: Bramus lutescens (assembly GCA_001685075.1). Lineage (NCBI taxonomy): Eukaryota > Metazoa > Chordata > Mammalia > Rodentia > Cricetidae > Bramus > Bramus lutescens. The sequence goes on along the minus strand of LOEQ01002597.1, from coordinate 89,146 downwards.
TGTGAGCCCAGCAGATCCTCAGACAGTACTTCCCAGGGACCTTCTGACTGCCACCTCTGAGAAGCCTGCAACCCCTTCTGAAGGTACAGACAGGACCCTACAGCTTGAGTCAGTGCCTACATGGTCCGAGGCCTGGCCACCCACACACAGCCAGCCCCTACCTCCACACACCCAAAGCCTTCTGGCTCCCCCCCCAGAAAGCAGATTTCTCTGCCCCAGTGAGGCTGGAATCCCCCTCGCTGATGGTCAGGAATCGATGGAGGCCAGGTTGGCCCCCACCCCTGAGAGCCATCAGCTTCCTGAGCTTTAGCGCATGTGGATGGGGGGCCTCAAGAGGCCCCTGTGCTGAGCCTTTCTAGAGACCTTAGCAGTGAGTCAGAGTGTCTAGGGAGGGGAGGGGAGGCACAAAGGGAAGGGAGGACGTGGTTTGATATGTTCCTACTTCCCTTCAGAAGACGACTGTGACAGGACCAGAGCCCTTGGCCTCCCTGAGCTGGCCCAGCTGTACTTCACATCTGACTATTAAATCTGGGAAGGCGTCTGGGCAGCATGCAGGCCTATAGCCAGGCCCACCTGTGTCTAGGGCTCTGGCCCCAGTGTCTCCTCTCTAGCTTTGTAACCTTGGCAAGGCACTAGCCTTTCTGAGCCTTAGTTTCCTCATCAATGGAGGGGAAATGATACTCGTTCCTCCCTGGTGGGGTTATTGAAGGAGGTGAGCAAGAATCACATAAAGCCTTGGGTACCGAGCCCTTGAGCAAGCATGCTGGAATCCCCGGGGAGGGAGGATGGAGTGTCACTGCTTGGCTTGCTGTTCAGCACAAACTATGGTTTCTATGGCAGCAGCTGGTACCCTTCTGGCTTGGACAAACCCATTGACCTGCAGTGACCCAGAGCTCCCAAACTCAGTGGCCCAGGAGCCCAACTGTGGCCTGGGCTGGAACCCCACTTTGTGCTTCCCTGAGAGGGCAGTGCCTCACCCCCTCCAGGCCAACCGACTGTGGCTGGAAGTGGGGTTTGAAACGCAGCCAAGAAGAGGAGGCCGGGCGGCAGTACCGCCCAGAATGCGAACTAAATAAATAAATAAATAATCAGGGTTGTCTTGGCTGATAAACGGTCCCTACCTTGAAGATGACTTCTCCCCCCTGCGTGCCCCCCTCCTTCCTCTTTCTCTGGGTAGATCCATCCCAGGCAAAAGCTTAATAGCCCCATTTAAGGCTTTTCCTTGTCACCACGGAATTGAGCTGCTCCTGCCATTATGGGGTTTTCAGCTTCTCTCTGAAATCAAATTACTGACTCCATTTAATTTTTTAAAAGCTCGGATGATTTCCCTTCTTGAATCCGAACCATGACTCCAAGGCCAACCCCCTCCCCTGCCCCCAATGAGGCGTGCCCCCTGTGGGTAACTGCTGCCCAGGGATGGTGGCCCCCGTGCCAAGGCAAGCCTGACACCTACAGGGGGAAGCCAATAGAAGTCAGCCCTGGTCCCACATTCTGGACACACCTCTGGGTGGTCTTGGTTTCTCCTGGGTCTATGTCAACTCCTCCTGGGAGGAGCCAGGGATCCCACAATGGCAGACCTTCAGATGCTAGTGAGGTCAGTGGTCAGAGCGCGGTCATTCTGCAGACAGTGC
>LOEQ01002597.1:70728-81035 GCA_001685075.1 Bramus lutescens | reverse complement strand
GGATGTGGACGGGGGCCTGGGAGGATGCGGATGGGGGCCTGGGAGGATACAGATGGGGGCCTGGGTGGATGCGGACGGGGGCCTGGGTGGATATGGACCAGGGCCTGGGTATTGTGAAAAACTTCTGCTGTTCTCTCACAAACTCAGACTTACCTGTGCGTGGTCTTCGCCATGGTCAGCAGTACCAGGGTCTCAGCACCCTTCCCATTAGGTGCTTCATTTAGGCAGGAGGACACTGGTCTTTGCATGCCTGCATACCTTGGGCCTTACCCACCAACGTCCTGTGCTGTTAGTTACTTAGCGTTTTTCCCTTTCACAGACTCAACCTAAGCAGAAATAGCAAGCAAATGGTCAGTTTAATATTTCAGTTATATTTCACACACACACACACACGCACATATACACGCACACACACTGTAATTTTTAAATGAAAAGAAAAAGCTAAAGTCACACCATTGCCATGTGTGTTTCAGGTAAATCAGTACAAATATGTCCCCTTTCCCAGAAAAGAAGACAATTTTTAAAAATTCAATTAAAAAATTTACACTCATTTATTTATTTTGGGGAGGGGAGCATGTGTGAACCATGGCATGAAGCCAGAGGATAGCTTGCAGGAGTCAGGTCTTGCCTTCCACCATGTCCCTGGCCTTGGCTTTGTCATGGGTCCTGCGTTCTCTGCGAGAAGCAGCAAGAGTTGGGCGTAGAGGAGCTAGGCCAGAGGGCTGGTTCCCCATGTCCTGAACAGTTTGAGGACAGACCTGGGATATTCAGACAGATGTTTGGCCTGGGGTGATTGACCTACACCGTGGGAGGTGACCGAGGTCCTGGACTACAGAGGCTGTGTAGGACCCTATCAAGGATATGCCTTCACCCTTGCTGGCCCCAAAGTTTTGTGGGCCTTCCATGACCTCCAACTGCTTACACCCCAGAGCCTAGGCATAGTGCCCCAGCTCTGAGTTACTGCCCTCAACAGCCAGTGGCCTCCCCCTCTTCACTTACCCGATGAGGTCTTGGTGGTGAGTGCTTTTCCCAGAGCTGGATCCCTTTCCTCAACGGTCAGCAGTGGTCAGTAGATTCTCAAGAAGTGGCGATAATGAAGGTGGTGGTGGTGGGGTGACGTGGCCAGACACTTCCAATGTGACACATTTCTTTTTCTGTCCTGTGTCACTCAAGGGGGGAATCCAGAGCAGTGTCTGGTACATGGTAACCCCCCCCCAAAAAAAAAGATTTACTAGGACTGGGAAGATGGTTCGGTCAGTAGACGGCTTGTTGAACAAGCGTGGGGACCTGAACTCCCAATACACAAGAGGAAAAGTCGGGTGTGGCAGAGTGCCTAGAATCCCAGAGCTGGGGAGGCAGAGGTAGCAGGATGCTTGCAGCTTGCCGGTCTAGCCAAATCAGTAAGTTCAGGTTCAATGAGAGATGGTATCTCAAAAAGTAAGCTGAAGAGTTATGTTGACCTCTGGCCCCTACAGGCACACATGTGCCACAGTTAGTAAAGTGCAGTGGCTTATCATGGGTGGATGACCACCAATGGCCGATCATAGTCCTCTCGTGTTTCTGTCCCCGGAATGGTTGCTAAGGGTGGGTGCGCCATCACCTTCCGAAAAGCTGTCCCCAGCAGTATTATGACGCAGTTCTAAGTGTCACATCTGCTGCATCCTCAGTTCCTTTTGGGTGAGTCTGTCCACTCACCCCCGAGTCACTCAGGGGAGAACAGCCCTGGGCCGGGGCCTCTTCTGTCCCCTAGGGCAGTGTAGGACTGGGCACTGGCCCTGCTACAGCTGCTTGGGGCCCAGAGAGGAAACAATCAAAGGCAGACCATGTGGGCCCCCACTTTTATCTCCCAGCTTCAAAGGCGTGCAAACAAACCCTGTCCCCATGCCAGGCGCTGCAGCAGCTCGCTGCTTACGGCCCCAGCCTGTCCTTCCCCATCTTCTCCTCTTTCCCAGAAAGAAGACAGGGCCCCAGGCCTGGTCCCAGGGTGCCCAGAGGGCCCTGACTACTGGTGGAGTAAGCAGTGCTAGGCAGGGGCCCCTGGTAGCTAAAGGGAGGTCTGTCAGGTAGGGCCAAGGTGACTGAGACCCTTCCTTCGTCAGCATGCTTTCCCACGGTGGGCCAGCCTGGGATCTGGTGGCTCGCACACTGAATAGAATCTTTCAGTCAAGAGCTTCACGGCTCAGGATGATGGTAATGAGTGGCTCCTGGGCCTAGACCAAATGGACACGTCCCTGAGAGGTCAGCACACACAGATAACAACAGAAGGATGTGGCATAGTTCATTGGTCATATTTACATCAGTCCCCCCACTGAAATGAAAACAATATGCACTATTGGGTTTAAAATGTTTCTAAGATGAACTTCACCAAAAGGTTCCTTTTACCCCTTTTAAATGTGTGACAAGGAAGTTGAAAATGGCACAGGGTCCCTTTGCTCCTCTGGAAACGTTTGGCTCCGGGCTGCACTCCCATTCTGCAGATGAGGGGTCTGAAGTTCAGGAGGTTTCATCATGTGGCCCCAGGTGACGCTAATCTATGGGATGGATAGGTTTGTGACTGGGGCAAGGTGTCTAATGCCATTGTCTGGGCGACACAGATGAATCTTGTTCATGGGCAGACAGCCCAGAATCTGGTCCAAAGCCTGATGGATGAGACCGCAGAATCAGATCCCATGTCTCTGGGACATTTCTGGCCTCTGAACAGCAGGGACAGATGACAAGAGGCTCTTGGACTCAGATTCTGGGTTTTGCTTCTTACCTGTTGGGTGACCTTGGATCAAGATTTGTTTGTTTGTATTTGTCTGTTTGTTTTGAGATGGCCTCTTATATAACCCAGGCTGGTCTTAAACTCACTAAGTAGAGGAAAGTGACTTTGAACTTTTGATCCTCCTGCCTTTACTCCTGAGTGCTGGGATTAGAGGTGGGATATAGGATTATATGCCCTGCCACCTTGTGCTGGGGACAGAACACAGGGCTTTGGGTCTGCTAGGCAAGTACTCTACTAACCGTGCTGTGGCCCTACGAGATCTAGCCATTCTTGACCCTGTAAGATGAAGGAATATTAATAAGTAATAATAATAATTATAATAATACTGTTTATCATCTCAGCTCTTTCCCAGGGAAGCGGGGAGCAGGGCTGTAAGGACTGGAGAGCATCCCTCCTTCCACTTACACAGAACAGAGCTTCATAATTAAGTGACACACTGTGACTGTCCTGTGGGACATCCATCACACAAGGTCACACAACTGATAAGCAGAAAAGCCAGGGTCTGGGCCCAGGAGCCCTGTGGCACCTCCATCCCTGCTGCTCAGAGAGCTGGAGTCTGACTGTCACTTTAACCATACCCTCCTACCATTGGACCGGGGCTGAGGACATGAACCTGCACAGAAGAGAGCTGCCTGCTGGGGGACTGTCACCATACCCAGTGGTGAGGACTCTAACTTCCCCTCCATCGCTTCTCTGGGTCCACTTGGGCCTTGGGGCCCTTCTCCCAACACTGATTCCCTCCTGCCTTCAGGAACTATCATTTCTTCCCTGACCCTCTCCAACCCCATCTGCATACTGTCCACATACCGTCCATATCCCACAGACCATCCGCTCTGTTCCTGAGGTCCTGGGGTTCCTGAGAGTGGCACCGGGAATTTAAATTGGACTGCCCTCAGGTAGACACACCTATATGCTGCTCTCCCAGGACCTGGGAGAAGACAGAAGTAACATAACATGCTATCCAGCAAGGGTACACGGAAGCTCCCTTGATGGAGTGGAGGGGCCAGGCTAAGGAGGTTCTGGAAGGTCTGGACGAGACCTAGAAGGTTGTAGTGGACACCGTGAAAGTCCAGGACACCCCAAGAACTGGGGGGAGCAACTGCAGTAAAGGTCTGAGGGGCAACAAGATGAAACATGTTCCTGGTGGAGGCCAAGAAGCAAGGTCAGATCACTGGGAACCCCACCGGGCAGAACTTGCTAAAGGCTGAAGGAGGGGGAGCCGCTCCCACAGCTGGAGAATGGGGGTTCCCAGAGGTGGTAGCAGGAAGTGAGTCAATTAGAACCAAACAGGGCCAATGGGAACCAGATGTGATTAGGGTTGGGGGCTCTTGCAGGGGGAGATGTTTTCCCTTTCCTTCCAAGCTGTGACTGGGGGAAGGGGAGAGGGAGAAGCCTGCTGCGGCATCCTCAGCCCCACCCCCACTCTATACCCACCTTTGGCCCAGAGTGGCATTGGGAGCTTAAGACAAAGCACCAGTCCCTAATGGGCAAGGAAAGCCACAGCTGCNTCTCCAGGACGTGGGGCAGGGCAGGGACCTCCCACCCTGGCCTCTGCCTGCAGCTGTAGGGGTTCTTGGGGGACTCAGGTGCTCACTCTAGTCACTTGCTGGTATTGAAGGTTCTTTACTGGTTGGCCTGAGAGTCTAGGTTCTGTGCTTGGTTCTAGTTGCTTCTTCCAGGAAGTGCTCTTGGGTCCTTAGATTGGATCATGTGTCCAATCTGGATTCCCAGTGCTCTTAGTGTATTTTCTTGTTTCTTTGTGTTTTTTTTTGTTTGTTTGTTTGTTTTGTTGTTGCTTTGTTTTGTTTTGCTTTGAGGCGGTGTGGGGGGGTTGAGGCTAGCCTGGAACTCGCTGTGTAGATCGGTTGGCCTTGAACTTGAAGCCATTCTTCTGCCTCTACTTTCTAAGTGCTGAGATTATAGATGTGCACTGCCATGCCCAGTCTTTCTGTGCTGTCCTTATTGGTTGATTGATTGAGACAGGGCCTTTTGGAATCCAGACTGGCCTTTTCGCTATGTAGTTGAGGATGACTTTGAACCTCCAACCCTCCTACTTCACCTCCTAAGTTGATGGTTCTCAACCTTGGGGTCACAAACCCCTGGGTGTCGCATATCAGGTATTTACAGTAGCAAAATTACAGTTATGAAGTAGCAATGAAATAGTTTATGGTTGGGGGTCACCGCAGCATAAGGATTTGTATTAAAGGGTCGCAGTGTTAGGGAGGTTGAGAACCACTCTCTAAGTGCTGGTGTTGCAAGCCTGCACCACCACACCTTGTTTATATGGTGCTAGGGATGGAACCCAGGGACTACACATGCTTGATATTGAACCCTGGGACTGTACAAGCTTGGTGTTGAACCCTGGGACTGTACGTGCTTGGTGTTGAACCCTGGGACTGTACATGCCAGGTAAGCCCTTCAGTAGCAACCAAGCTGCATCATTAGCCCTCCATGGATTTTATGGCACAGAATTTTAACTTCTTCCAGTGAGTTGCTTAGAATCCCTGTCCTCACCTACCACTCTCTCAGTACTGAGGCCAAGGCATGGAACCTGCAGCCACACCCCCAGACTTCCCTCATGCTCACTTTCCAATTCTTTCTACTTCTGGGATCACTTTGAGACACATACACATACACATACACACACACAGAGAGAGAGAGAGAGAGAGAGAGAGAGACAGACAGACAGACAGACAGACAGACAGACAGACAAAAGCTATTTAACAGTTAGTGCTTACTACAAAAAATAAACAAGTAAACAACAGCAACAACAACAACAAAACCCAGCACGGCTGTGGTGGTGCACACATTTAATCCTAGCACCCAGGAGGCAGAGGCAGGTGGGTGTCTATGAGTTCAAGGCCAACCTGGTCTACAGAGGGAGTTCGAGAACAGCCAAGGCTACCCAGTGAAACCCTGCCTTGAAAAACAAAAAACAAAACCAAAACAAAATAAAACAAAAATTGGCAAACACACAGAAGCATAGAACATAAATGTGAAAGGTCCCTTTGCCTGCACAGGCCCCCAGGCCCTCCCCAACCATGGCAACCACTGTTTAGCTTGGTGCAGGCCTTTCAAATCCTGTGTGTACATGTGTTAAAAATACAGCATCAAACGTGCCATCTTTACTATTGTTAAGAACACAGTATAAGCTGGGCGGTGGTGGCACACACCTGTAATCCCAGCACTTGAGAGGCAGAGGCAGATCTCTGTGAGTTCGATGCCAGCCTGGTCTACAAGCGTGAGTTCCAACAGGCTGCAAAGCTACACAGATAAACCCTGTCTTGAAAAAAAGAAGATGACTACAGTTCAATGACATCAACAATACCGTTGTTGTGGGCTCATCACCAAGGTCCATCTCTAGTCCCTTTCTGTCTCCCACTGAAATGCTGCCCAGGGCAGATCTCGCTCCCCATCGCCCCTCTCAGCCCGCTGCTTTAGTTTCTGCCTCTGTGAAACCTGACCACTCTGGTCACTTAATGACAGCAGCTCCACAGTTCCTACCTTCTGTGTTAGGACGGTGTCACCTAGGGAACTCTCCCCCAGACTCCCTGTGTTGTGGTAGGTGTCGGCATTTCCTCCTAAATCTTACAAAAAAGGCACTTTGGAGATGTAGCTCAGTTGGTAGAGTTTGGCAAGCATGCAGAAAGCCCTGGATTCCATGCCAGCACAGCATAGGCTGAGTGCGGTGGCACACAGCTACAAGACTGGCATGTGTAGGCCTCCTGGCATGTCTACATGGGTAAGTTCAGAATATATGCTGTTCAAACACAAAGCATATTTACACTTTTTATTAGGTGTGCATGAATACATATATGTTCATGTACATATGTATGTGCATGTTCATGTATGTGCTGGGCTGGTACATGTGTACACATCAACATGTGGAGGCCAGAGGACAAATCAGGTGTCATCTTGAGGAATGGTGTCTACCTCCTTTAAGGCAAGTTCTCTTGTTGGCCTAGAGCTCCCTAATTACACTAGCTCAGCTAGGAGTGAACCCCAGGATCTGTCCTGCCTCTGCCTGCTCAGCACTGTGTGAACTACAAGGCCTAACAGTTTTTCATGGGCTCTATGGATTGGATGCAGATCCTCAGACTTACAAGGCAAGCACTTGATGGATTGATTCCTCTCCTGAGTCCCTAAAATGTCTTTCTTCCTCTGAAATCCTGGTCAAGAATTCTGAAAAACGCCACCTACATCTTGGCATCAGCCTACTTCCCTAGCATGGCAATGACACTGGCTCTAAACCCTGGCCCACATGGGTGTGCCCATGAAGGTGCACCACTCCTCTGTTGTCTTTGTCTAAATCTTTCTCCATTTCCAAGTCTCTGGTGGGCTAGAGAGACGGCTCAGTGGGTAAGAGCACCCGTTCTGCAAGTGTAAAAACCCGAGTTCAAATCCCCGGCTCCCATGGAAAAGGCCTGGCATGGCTCTGTGTCTGTAACCCATGACACTGGGTGTTGGAGATGGGTGGCTCTTGAGGGTTGGCTAATTAGCCAGCCTCGCTGAAGGAGTGAATTCTGGTTCAGTGAGAGATCTTGACTCAAGGCAATAAAGTGTAGGGCAAGAGAAGGTACTCAGTATTCTGTTCTAGCTTCTGCATGTTCATGGGGCGTGACCACATGCACCCCCACAACACACTCAAAACTGTTTAAATACTACCTTCTCTAGGGAGCCCCTTTGCTCCACGGACCTAGGGACCTCTCTCTCCCGAGCTTCTGCAGTGTTTTTTAGGCCCTAGGTCCCTTGATGGTGGTCGAGCACCCATACCCTTAGCATGGGTGACCAGGCCTTCTGATCCTGCAATAAGCATCTTTAGGAGCCCGGCCCTCACACCCATAACCTGTCCCATGTGAGTATGTGAGATTGTGTGTAATGGTGCATTTGCTTACAGCAGGGCCAAGGCCAGGTTCTCTGAGTACTGCTGGGTTAACAGTAGTGCTGGCGTTAGTGCTGAAGCACAATTAATAAAAACTCAGAGAGAAATTGGGGTTCAGCCTGAAGGTCAGAAAAGCAAAACATCCAGCCACTAACTCTTACCTCTACCTCAGTCTGAAATGATGATCCTGCCTCCATGGATCTCAGAATGAGACTGTGTCTGAGAGCTGTCTCCTCCCATTTTATAATCCTCTCTAGTGCTGGGATTAAAGGCATGCACCACCCGGTTTCTATGGCAACTATTGTGGCTACTGGGATTAAAGGCATGTGTTATTGCTGCCTGGTCTGTAAGGCTGGGCAGTGTGGCTGTTTTACTTTTCTGAGCCTCAGGCAAGTTTTATTTATTAAAATATAAATGAAATATCATGACATAGTGGTGGTATGCTAGTGACAGAAACTGGTGGTCACCACAGGGGACAGTTTCATAACCATACAGCCCCCTGATACTTTTAGATTTGAGGAGCCTCTCACATTATGCTCTCCCAAGGAGCATATCAGAAATCTGCAGCTGCCTCTCTTTGCCAGCTTCCCTTGCAGCTAGGCTAGATCCATGTGACCAAGCCTCTACCAATCAGGTACAGCCTACGATTTTTACTTGAAAGAGTCCCTGGGCTGGCTTGGTGCTGATGAGCTCCTGCAGGAACTTGGTAGAGATACAATCAGACACCAGAGGCAGTGGTGAAGGGGTGGGTCATAGCAGGGGCATCCCTGACACCTGCTGTGTATTGAATTGTCTCTTCTGTGCTTAGAGACAGCAGCTGAAGTCTCTCCATCAAAGCAGCCCTGGGTGCCCGGCCATTTTCCACGTGTGAGTCAGGAGAGTGTGGTCTGAATGAGAATGGTCCCGGTAGGTTCATTTATTTGAATACTTGGCCCCAGGGAGCAGAGCTGTTCCAGCGGAGATCTGTCACCTGTGGTGGGCTTTGAGATCTGTCATCAGGCTTCCCCCATTCTCCATGTGCCACCTCGGCCTCCTGCAGATCCAGATGTGAGCTCTCAGCTGCTCCTGCCACCACGCCTTTGTTCCATCATCATGGACATGCACCCTCGGAAACTGTAAGCCCTGTTAAACATCTTTTGATAAATGGCCTTGGCCATGGTGTGACACTGACTAAGACAGTGAGTCCACACTCCACATTCCAACTGAAAAGTAAATGCAAAGTTAAAAAACCTTTGTTTGTTTGTGTTTCTCTGTGTGTGTGCATGCCACACGTGTATGAGTGTTTTAAGAAGCCCATAGCGGGCTCCAGATCCCCTAGAGCTGGATTTGTAGGTAGTTATGAGCTGTCCAACATGAGTGTTAGGAACTGAACTCTGATCCTCTGGAAGACCAGCAAGTGCTCTTAACCCTGAACCATCTCTCCGGGCCGCTCGTCCCCATTTCTTTTTTGCTATAGGGTTACTGAAATAATATTTACACACAGTAAGATTTGTAAATTGTCGGGCAGTGGTGGTGCACACCTTTAATCCCAGCACTCAGGAGGCAGAGGCAAACAGATCTCTGTGAGTTCTATGCCAGACCTGTCTACAGAGTGAGTTCCAGGACAACTAGGGATACCTAGAGAAATCTTGTCCTGAGAAACAAAGCAAAACATCATTTCGGAAACTTTGTGAGAAGGCAGGTAAGCCAATGAACTCCTCAGCTCTGAGTTCTTTTGAGACAATTCTCTACTTCTTCACAGCCTCTGGATACTGGTCTTTGATGTGTAACTACAAGAACCCCATGGAAAGATGTGCTACTGGGCAGCTTTTCTCAGCTCTGGCGCAGACTGCATGTTGGCAGGCTGATGTGGGCCATGGTAGAAGTATTTACACCGGAGAAATTGGCAGTGCCACAAATCTGGGTTTGATTGATTGGTTTGCTTATTGTCTAGACAGGAGAAATCAGTGGAGGGGAGGTGAACAGTGCTGATGAAATTTAAAAGTGTGTTGTCCCTGAAGCCGTTCACTCTGAACAGAGCAAGCAAGCAACCATGCACACACACACACACACACACACACACACACTATCAAGGAACTATTCTTTCCGGATGTAAAACCCATCATCTGATTCAGCCAAGTGCCACTCATATGCATGATAAATGAATGAAGTTTGGACATATTTCTTTGCTGTTTTCTTCTTGTCTTGTCAAGCGATGGCTCTTTAAATAGTTCCTGTGCTGCCATTCAGCAAGCAAAACTGAGCTTTATGGTTGATCGTGGCAAGGGGGACATCACTTCTGCAAGCTCTGGGAGGGCCTCTGAGTGAGGAGGCAAAGATGGAGTTGATTGAGAGCTGGAAGCTTGGGTTTTTGTTTTTGTTTTTCGAAACAGAGTTTCTCTGTCTAGCTTTGGTGCCTGTCCTGGAACTAGCTCTGTAGCCCAGACTGGCTTGAACTCATAGAGATCTGCCTGTTTCTGCCTCCCGAGTGCTGGGATTAAAGGCGTGTTTCACCACTACTGGGCTTGGAAACTTGTTTTCTGAACCAGGTATGGTGGTATACTTAGGCTGGCAAAGGGTTACATAATGAGACCCTGCATAAAAAACAAACAAACAAAAAACAAAAACCGAGGGGGAGAGAGAGAGAGAGAGAGAGAGAGAGAGAGAGAGAGAGAGAGAGAG
>LOEQ01002597.1:59043-70477 GCA_001685075.1 Bramus lutescens | reverse complement strand
ACCATGTGGTTGTTGGGAATTGAACTCAGGACCTTTGGAAGAGCAGGCAATGCTCTTAACCGCTGAGCCATCCCTCCAGCCCCTGGTGTCTGTCTTTAATCCCAGAGCTGGGAGGCAGAGACAGGAGGATCTGCCGAGCTCATTAGCCAGTGATTTTAGCTAAACCCATGAGCTTCAGGTTCAGTGACAGACCTTTCTCAAAAAATCAAGATGGAGGGTTAGGGAGATGGCTCAGTGGGGAAGGGTACATGTTACCAAGCCCAAAGACCCCAGTTCAACTCCAGGACCCACATGGTGGGAGGAGAAAACCGATCCCAAAAGCTGCTCTCTGACCTCCACGTGTGGGCCTTGATGAAGTCATGTGCACACTTACATAAGTGGAGGTGTGAAGGAGTGAATGAATGCAGCTAAGATAAAGAGCTCAGCGAGCTCAGCACCACCTGATGTCAGCCTCTGGCCTCCACATGTGCACACACACAAACACAGAAAGCTATACTGCCCCACCCCCAAATCTGTTGATTCGATTCAACGCCCATCAAGATTCCAGGGGCCTGGCAGAAGAGGGATAGCCTCGCGATGGAACATGTGCTTAGCACGCATGATGCTCTGAGTTCAGTGCCCAGAAAAAGAAGATGAATAGTTTCTCAGGAAGATCCTCCCCACCAAAAAGAGGTGAGAGGAGGGTAACTGAAGAAGATAGCTGATGTCAACCTGACCTTTGACGGTCACATGCACTCAAGGGCTCAAGCAACCACATGCATGGGCACACATCCATAGGAACACACACATATGCCAAACATACACATATGCACACAGGCATGCATGCACACACGCATACACAAAGATGTATTCAAAGGCTTCTGTGTAAGGGCGTCCATTGCTATATTGTCTATTATGGGGGGGGGAGAATGGAAATATCCTGAATATCCATCAACAGGAGAATGGTAGAATAAATAAATAAATAAATAAATATGGTGGAATTAAAAAAAGTCTGTCCACATTGTGAAATACTATGCAGACTTCAAAAAGAACGAGGCAGATATTTATGGCTAGCTGAGGGAGAACTCCACGATGCATGGTGAAATGTTAAAAGCAACTCGCAACAATACACGCAAGCCCATTTATAAAAATGTACACAGACCTTTGTTTGCACATGCAAAGCAAATGTCTGGAGCCACACACGCAGAGCGATGAATGGAGTTATTTCCAAAAGAGAGTTTCGCTGTGAGCGCTTCTGATCTCCTCGAGTTCTTTGCCTTGAGCAGTGACTTTAATCTAAAAATAAAAACCACACACAAGCACACACACAAGGTGAGGTGCGGCGAGCTGATTCTCTTACTTTAGAGATCAGGACATGGAGACATGCAGGGGTGGTGCTGTCTTGACTTGCCCAGGTGGGTAGCCCAGGGAGCCACAGCAAGGAACTAGCTGTGTAGAAGTCTCCTGCCTGGATTCCCAGGCTTTGCTCCACCCTGTGCTATTAAGAAACCAGGACTCTTGTTTTCTTGCTTGTCCCCTGGGCCAAGCTGCCCTCAGCCTGTTCAGCCACAGAGGAGGTGGCTGGAGGTTGTGGTCTGGGCCACATCAATTTTCCCTCTGGTCTATGTTTTCCCTGCGGAGTTCCCCAAGGCCCGTGAGGATTCCCTACAAGATGGAGGGTGGGTGGTGCTTATGCAGGCTGTAGACCAGAGGATGAGGTCTAACCACTACAGCCTCCTCAGCAGAGTTTAAGAATCCTGATTCTTAGGGCCTGGCAGGATGGCTCAGTGATTAAGAGTCAAAGCTGGTCTTCTAGAAGACTGGATTTTGTTCCATGAGGTGGCTCACAACCAACTGTAACTCCAGTTCTAGGGGATGTAATACCCTCTTCTGGTCTCCATGGGCACCAGATACACATGTGATACACATCCATCCATGTAGACAAACACACACACACACGTATGTATTTTTTAGATAAAATAACACTGATTCTCAGGTTCTACCCCAAATCTGTTGTATCTGAATCCCTTGATAAAAGGAATGAAACCTGAGTTTTGTAGGATCTGGGGTACAGTTCAGAGCTGTGTTGCTCAACTCTCTCACTCTCCCTTAGAATCACCTGGGTACTTAATAAAATAGACTCCCCCAAAGCACCTGGCAAGGAAAGTATGTGCCTTAGTATTGGTAGTGTTGATACTGTTTCAAAGCGCATGGAAGACTTTATTATTATTACTAGTGTGTGTGTACACACATGCACCAAGGCACACATGTGGAGGTCAGAGGACATCTTTGTAGTGCTGGATCCCTTCTCCCACCTTCATGTGAGTTCCAGGGATTGAGCTCAGGTTGCCACGCTTGGGCACAGAAACCTTTGCCCACTGAGCCATTTCACCAGCCACCAAATGATACTAGCGTGCCGGTACCCACGTCTGAAAACTGCTGGTCTCCCATTGAAATTCCATCAGCGTCTCTGGGCTGGGACACTGCTACCTGTAAATCCCTCTGATGACTAGCACATTCAGATGAACCTGGTGTGTTGTGGTCACAGCATTGGAATTGACGATAGGAGACTTGCTAGAATCACAGGTTCCCATCCAGACCCACAGGGCCTACACTTTATTCTCTTTCCTTCTTTTTCTCCTTTAAATATTTTTGTAAATTTATTTATTTATTTCATTTTATATGTATGTTTTGCCTGCATGTACATATGTATGTATACCTCATGCATGCCTTTCATCTGAGGAGGGCCCGCAGAGTGTGTTAGATCCCCTGAAACTGCAGGGAAGATGGGTGGGAGCCATCTTGTGGGTAATGGTAATTAAACCTGGGTCTTTGGAAAGAGCAGCCCGGGCTCTGAAGTGCTGATCCATCTCTCCAGCTTTCCCCTGCCCCCTGCCTGTTTGAGACAACATCTTGTCATGTAGCCATGGCTGGCTTGATATGTAGATCAGTCTGTCCTCAACTCACAGAGATCTTCCTGTCTCTGGCTCCTGAGAGCCAGGATTAAAGATGTGTGCCCTAATGTCCTTTTTCCTTCCTTTCGTTCCTCCTTCCTTCCTTCCTTCTTCCATCCTCCCTCCCTCCCCTCTCTCCTCTCTCTCTCTCTCTCTCTCTCTCTCTCTCTCTCTCTCTCTCTCTCTTTTTTCAAGATAGGGTCTGATGTGTTCCAGAATGGCCTCAAACTCAAAATGCGGCTGAGGATGACCTTGAACTTCTGGCCCTCCTGACTTCACCTACCCAGTGCTAGAATTGCAGGTGTGTATTACTACTCCACCATGTGGCGTTGGGGATAGAACCTAGGGCTTCATGCCCAGAATCTGGGCCTTAGGAACCCCACAGAGGCCTAGAGAGATGGTTTAGCAATTAAAAGGGCTTGCCATTCTTACAGAAGACCCGGGTTCAGTTCCCAGCAAGCACATCAGGCAGTTCACAACAGTCTGTTACTTGAGTTCTAGGGATCTGGTCTTCTCTGACCGCCATAGGTACTTGCCCACATAAACTCACACAGGCGCATGTGCACACACGCACACACACACACACGCACACAAAATAAATAAATAAATAAATAAAAAGTAAAGTAACCTTAAAAGGATGTATAAAAAAAACTCTCTGATTTGTATGTACATCATGGCTGGAGATCCTTAAGAGCACTAACCTTCAGTAGGATAAGTTTAGTGAGCTCAACACCCAACGTTAGAGTCACCTGGAAATTTAAAACACTCCCTGCACCCAAGCAGCACCCAGACAGTCTCAAACCTGGTCATGCATGGCTCTAAATAAAGTTGCAGGTGCATCCAGTGTGAGGCTTGAGGAGCGCCATTCCGAGGCGCAGCTGGGGCTGGCATTCAGGCTGAGGGTGGTGTTTGGGGAACCTGGTCTCTGCATGGGCAAGGAACACTTGCTGGTGGTGGCAGGGTCTCAATCAGCCTTTCATTCTGCTTCCCAGCTCCCCATGCGGTGGACATGCTCCGAGCGCAGCTTCCTGGTCTGTGGAATAGAAATGAGCTCCCTTTTTTCTTCCTTCCTCTCTTTTCCCCCTCTTCCCTCTCCCCTTCTCTCCTTCCCTCCCTTTTCCCTTCCCCCTATTTTTTTCAAACAAGATCTCATGTAGCTCAGGATAGCCTTGAGGGTTTCTATGTTGTCCAATCTCCTCCTCCTCCTCTTCCTCTTCTTCCTCCTCCTCCTCTTCCTCCTCCTCCTATTCCTCCTCCTCCTCTTCTTCCTCCTCCTCCTCTTCCTCCTCCTCTTCTTCCTCCTCCTCCTCTTCCTCCTCCTCCTATTCCTCTTCCTCCTCTTCTCCTCCTTCTCCTCCTCCTCCTCTTCTTCCTCCTCCTCCTCTTCCTCCTCTTCCTCCTCCTCCTCCTCTTCTTCTTCTTCCTCTTCTTCATCCTCTTCCTCTTCTTCTCCTCCTTCTCCTCCTCCTCCTCTTTTTTGGTGTTCGAGACAGAGTTTCTCTGTGAAGCTTTGGAGCCTGTCCTGGAACTCTCTTTGTAGACCAGGCTGGCCTTGAACTCACAGAGATCTGCTGCCTCTGCCTCCCGAGTGCTGGGATTGAAGGTGTGCACTTATGATCCTCCTGCCCCCATCACCCCAGTGCTGGGTTTACAGGCGTTTACCACAACACCAGTTGATGCTGTTTTGGTGACTGACCACAGGCTTTGTGCATGCCATGCAGGAACCCTGTCAACTAAACTTTGCCCCCAGTCCAGACTGAAGATTTCTCAGGGCACCAGTGAAGGTGTTTTCCGGCCCACTGCGGCGCGGCGGAAGTCCTGTGCAGTGATGCGTGACTGTAATCCCAGCCATTGAGTGCCTAGGTTGAGGCTTTCAACAGTGCTCTGTAGGCTCTCAGGGACGGAGGGAGGCGTGGCTTTACAGAACCCCTTAGAAGAAGTTTCCAGAGGTTGTGTGAGGAGGGGCGGGACTGCCGTGAGGACTAACGAAGATTGCTAGAGACAGGCGGGTGATTTCTGTGCCCCATTTAAGCATTTTCTGGACTCACTGAACCTTCTGAATGGCTTGGCTAAACTCACCCCCTTCCCACAATTCAACGCGAGTAGAGGAGGTAGGAGCCTCTCTTCTCTGGCCTAGGACCAGTATTTGGGGACACAAGAGCAGAGTGGGGGTCATTTGGCCAGTAGGAGTCTACCCCACAGGTGGGGTGCAGCCCTGGCTCAAAGCGCACAACTTCTTTAACAAGATCAGCGGCCCCCCTTCTTCCCTGGCTCCCACCCCCCACCCCTAGAGGCTGGTAATTGGTAGACAAAGGAATTTCAGACAGTTGGGGACCTGCGTCCTTGAGTCCCTGAAAACATGCTATTATTAATTAAAGACTCTGGCTTCCGCGGGGCCTGGGCCTGCCTCTTTCTGGCTGGGCCTCAGACTTCCGTCTCTTCAGACGTCTCTTCTTGCTAAATTTTTCAGTGTTTTTAACATCAGACTGATGTTACGTATAATTACCAACTTTGCACCCAAATTATATTTGACATGGCTTGTGTGGGAAATTAGACCATTTCAGTGCCTACAAATTCACCTGGGAAGCTGAGGCAGGCGTGCAGGCGTGCTGGGGGAAGTCATTTAAATATTACATGTGCCCTCCTGGAAATGCCAAAACTCTTCAAACTGCCAGGAAGAATCTCCCAGCTTGGTCTCCCCCTCTGTTTGTCCCCACAATGTGAGGAGGGCAACTCTTGGGGGGGGCAAGGTCCTGTACAAGGGAATAGTCAGGGACCAGTGGTTGCTTGCTGGGCAGGGGAGAAACCTTGATGGCAGCTGACTTCCCCTCCTCCTCCCTCTTGCCTCCGCTCCTCCCTTTTCTGTGCCAAAGGAGAGGAGGCTCCGCCTTTTCTGGACCTTGGTGAAGGGTAAGGCATTTAGGCCCCCAGATCTCAAACTTGCCTGGGATCTGGGACCTTGGGGCTTCATGGGTGAGTCTCAGTGGAAGAAATGACTCCCTGGCAAGTCCTCAGGGGATTTTTGCCTTGTCATTTAATTTCCACAAGTCCTGAGTGTGACTGCTCGTCATCCCACTGGGCGATGGGATTTGGAGCTGTGTGTGAGACCCTGGGGGCTGGAGAACGCCCACAGGCAGGCGGCCCCAGATCTGATCCCCGCGACCCACAGCCTGGATGTAGTGTGGCTGGGGAGATGTCAGTTGGGAGGGTCCTGTCAGGCAGATCCCTGAAGCTTGTTGGCCAGCCAACTGAGCTGAACTGGTAAACTTCAGGTTCGAGGCCAGAGGGAGAGCTATTTCACAAAACAAAGGTGGGCATAGTGGGGAAAGAGCCGACACTGGACATAGGATCCACGTGTGGCCATGTTTACAGACCTACACTACAAGTACNCCCCCCACAGATTTAAAAAAATTTTGAGGTCATTTTCATCTATACCTCACCAGCTTGAATGGCATGAGATTCTGTCTCCGACAAATAAAACATGCTGGGTATGGTGGTACACACCTCTAATCCTAGCACTAAAGGGACAGAAAAGAAGGTAGATCTCTGAGTTCAGGGCCACACAAACAGCAACTGCAACAATAACAACTCGTTCATCTGTTCACTCCCTCACCAAACATTTATTGATTGTTGTCGTAGGTCAAACAAATGAAAACTTAAACCATGGTTCCTTTGTTCATTCCAACACATATGGCTTAGGCACAGCTATGTGCTGGGCTCTGTGCAGGCCATAGTACCCGGGATGCACAGTTGTTCTCAGTGGTGTGGGGAGACAGGCTTGTGGGCAAACCCTGAGTGACCGGGTCATCAGCCTGGGGAAGCCACACCCCATGTTAGTTGCTCCTTTGTTGATGGAGGTTGTAGCAGCAAGGGGGACCCTCTTGGCTCCTGGGTAGTGCCACTTGGGTTTGTGACATTAGAGATGAATCGAGGTCCTGCAACAGCTGGGGTGAAGAGACCTGAGACCCAGTTTGGGGGCTCCAGTGAGACACCTCACCTCCCTTCCCCTTCCTACACACTGAGCCCTGTGCCTGGCTCCAGAGGGGAGGGCTGGCCCTCTGATGCTTTGCTCTGGGAGGCATTAGGCCCACTGAAGAAGTAAAGGAGAGAAACAGTGGGCAAGCCCGAGGCTGCTGCCCCTGCTGCTGGCCTTGCTACCTGGGACTGGGACAATCTGGAAAGAATCAGAGAGAAGACAGCCAGGCCTGGAAAAGAAACCACAAGAAAGGGTCTCCAGGAAGACCCTGCCCTGGACCTCAGGAAGTTCCTAGTGTTCCTGGAGCCCCTCGGTTGTCAGGGACCCCCAACCAGGATAACCTCTGCCTCTTGTTATGGTGACTAGTACCCAAGTCTTCCAACCCCATTCTGTTCTCTTTCCTCACCTACAAGAGAGGTCAGTTTCACTATGGCTGTGACCTCGGCAGCCAATGGCTCTGTCCCAAGGAGCCGTGGAGATATCTCTACCCCCCTTTCCCTGCCCCTTGCCCCCGACAATCCTCTTTCCAGTATGTATGGATGCTGACGGGGTTGGGGGGGGCGCTGTGTCTCCTTTCCTGGTTTTTGGACAGAGCTTTATGAATGGCTCCAGTTGGCAGCAGAGACATGCTGAGTTCAGAGCCTGGGTCACTGAAACCCCACACACTCTCACCTTGTTTTTCAGCGCTTGTCTCTATAAACCACCGGGCAGTGGTGATACACACCTTTAATCCCAGCACTCAGGAGGCTGAGGCATATCTGTGAGTTCGAGGCCAGCCTAGTCTACAGAGTGAGTTCCAGGATAGGCTCCAAAGCTACACAGAGAAACCCTGTCTTGAAAAACCTGTCTCTATAAGCCTGTGCCACATTGTGAGGCAGCCCTGTGCGCAGACCTCCATGTGAGGCCAGGCATGCTTGAGTTTTCAGCCAAAAGCCCAGGCGGGGTCAGACCTGTAAGGGATGCTCAGATGGCTCCATCCCTGCACTGCCAGGGTTACCCTAGCCAGAGCCTGGGACAGTGGACCGCATAGGCTCTTTTTGCCCTGCCTGGTCCCAGTCCCTGGCTCATGGTGTAGCGTAATAAAAGGCTGTTTCACGTGAGCTGTTTGGGGTCTGTGTATCTTGCAGCCCTAGTTGCTGGGACAATTTCCCCTGGATTCCCCTCTCCACCTGTCCCTCCCACGAATATCTGGAGTCTGGAGTTCGGCAGGGCATTGTGAGCATTCTCAGCAGGGCATTGTGAGCATTCTCAGCACAGTTCTGTTTTGGCCATACTGTCCCTTGCCTGGAGTGCCCGCCCTTCATCCTCTAAAGCAGACCTGGCTCAAGGCAGTTGAAGTAGGGATGTGCTCCTGGTTTCCCAGAACGCTGCCGCGACCTCCTGCGTCTGGCTTAGATGTTCTTCCCTGCCTGTCCCACAGCCTTAGAGCCTCTTCCACTCATTCCTGCTCATTTTCCTCTTACCTTCCCCACCAGGCTGTGAGCTCCCATGGGAACCTCCAAGGTCTCTGCTTCCAGTCCAGCCAGCTGGGCTCAGAGAATAAGCTTTGCTCCTGGGGACTCGGAGCCCGTACCTGGAGTGTGCGTGGGATCCATCTCTCCCTGCCTGCAAAGAGCCATTCCTGTAGGGACTTCTGTGAATGCCAGGCCTGATCTGGACTCGGTTTTCCTACACCCCCCCACACACCCCCGGGAGTCTGTTGATGACGAGGAGATCAGGGAGCCTTTAGCCTTGCTCAGGGATGGTCTGAGAGAGTGAACAGCTTCCAGCCCCAGACTGACCACACAGGGATGACGGGAAGAAGTATGGGAGGAAACTCCTTCTCTTGCTTCTAGGTGCCTTTGCCTAGAGATTGGTGACAGACAACAAGATCCAGCTCCCAGTTTCCTCTTTGAAGAGTGACCACGGGGATCAAGCAGCCACCACAGGGAAAGGGCAGGGGACGTGAGGACAAACGATACACCTCCCAGTGATGACTGGTGCTTGGTACATGGAGCACGCTCCCTGAATGTGACCTCCACTTACAGACACCAAGTGGTATGGGCTAAGTCCTCTGCAGAAGTGATTAACCCTTGCTGGATAGGGAAGAGGCCAAGACTCAGAAACGTTGCCTGACTTGTGTGTGATCAAGTAGCCATGAAGCAATGGTTCTGGAAATCAGCCTGACTCGAGGTCCTCTCTCACTCCTCCCCTCCCCCGCCACCTCCCTGCACCCCTCCCCCATGCCCCAGGCCTGGGCCAGGACTGTAAGAGCAGATGATTCTGCACGGAGAGTTGGTCGCAGGACTTCCAGTCACGGTTTGTTGTTGTTGTTGTTGGTGGTGGTGGTGATGGTGGTACTGTTTGTGTTTCTCTTCGTGGATGCCAGAGATCACCCTCTGGTTCCTTCTTCAGGAACTGCTCACTTTGGTGTTTGAGACAGGGTCTTTCAGTGGGGTCTGGGGCTCATCAGCTAAGCTAAGCTGGCCAACCAGTACCCCCATCACCACCTGCCCAGCAACAGGATTACAAGTGTGTACCACCATGTTTGGGTTTTTTTTTGGGGGGGGGAGCTGGGGCTCAAACTCAAGTCTTCATGCTTGCAAAGGGAACATTTTAATAACTGAGCTTTCTTCTTATCCCCCAGCCTATGATTTCAGGGCAGAAGAGGGAGGTTGTATCTCCCTGGATTCTGTTTTATACCTGAGGTCCCAGCTCCCTGGATTCTGTTCTGTACCTCAGGCCTCAGGGACAAACCCTCAAAGAGCAAGGTGACTCCAGAGGACCCCTGATCCTGACCCGTGCATAGTCTCAAAGCCCCTCTCACCCCAACTCTGACAGCCAGAAATGAGGGATAACCCTGCCAGGCGGGGGGTGGGCTACGAAGAGTAGGTGAGTGACATTTTCCCCTGTAATGACAGCCCTCGCTGTTGGTGGCAATGACAGCCTTGTTGGGGACCTGCACACCCACACACAGGCAAAGGAGCACCGCCCTACTGCTGGCATCTCGTGCCCCCAGTCCTGAAGACACAGCCCTGCTCAGAGGTCTCTGAGCAAACTGTGTCAACACAACTTGTCACCTTGAGCACGCGTAGACACGTGACTTTCAATAGCCAGACACCGTGCCTCTTTCCAGGCTCAGTCCTGAGTTTCTGCTGTGCCCCTCTGTGAGGATGTGTGGTGAGGAGGACAGCATGGAGTCTTGGAGAAGCCGCCTTCGCTTGCTTAGGGGAGCAGAGTTTCCTGGGAGCCCATGTTATTTACAAACATCTCCTGCCTTCCCTGCTTCTCATTCAGTCCCGGGGACAAACCCAGGAGAGAGTAGCTCTTTTCATTTTAGCCAAAACAGAGACATGGAGAGGTTTGGTTGCTCTGGCAGAGTCTGCGCAGCTAGACCAGTGCAGGTGGCAGAAGACTATGGCCTGAGGTCTGCGGGGCAGGCTTGGCCCACCCTGCTTTTTCACAGCCTCCTCTCCCCTTCTGCCCCGTGCTCCGTCCCTAAGCACTTTTTTCCGTGGGGCTCCTTGAAACACACTGACATTCCAACTGTTTCTCTGCCCTCTCCTCTCTCACCCCCCCTCCCCCACAACAGGAGCCTTTACACACACAGACCCAGACACACAGACATGCACACACAGAAATCACACACACATGCACACGAAAACATAGACATATTTACACACACACAGACAGACACACAAACACAGACACACACACAGACACACGACATACTCACACAGGCACGTACACACAAACATAGACACATACACAGACACTTAGACACACACTCACAGAGACACAGACACACACAGAGACACAGACACACATACATAGACACACACTCACAGAGACACAAACACAGCCATACACACACAGACACAGAGACACAAACACAGACATACACACATACAGACAAAGATACACACGCAGAGACACAGATACGCACACACAGAAATTACACACACAGACACACACAGACAAACATAGACATATACACAGACACACACACATAAACCTGCATGTGTGCGTATACACACACACACACACACATATACATACACACACACTCACAGCATGTCTGACTCACACTGGGGACCAGGAGGGACTTCAGGAATAGGTCATGCAGCCTCCTACTGCTTTGGGTCTGAGGTAAGAGGTGGTGAGATGGGATGAGGAGAGCGGAGAGCTCCTGCAGGTCTCAATGCTGGGTCTCCCTTTCTGGTGGGTGTCAGTGTCCAAGCTGGGAGGGCATGGCGGCTTATGAGTTGAGCACGGAGCAGAAGGTGCTCCTGGAGGTGGTCACTCCGTGTTTTATTATCCAAGATGGCTCCTAGATGGAGAGGGATACTTCTTAGGTGCTGGCCTCAGACAAAGGCTCCTGGCCCTTCCTTACCTCTCTATGGTGTCTGTCTCAACCCAGACCCTATTCCCATCTACCTGGTCAGGCTATTCAGTGTCCTCACCCACCACTAGGTGGCACTAAGTGCCCTCAAACTGCAGGGTAAACTGCCCCAGAGGACTAGGGTGGGGTAGGGGCTGGTCCCAG
>LOEQ01002597.1:9517-22677 GCA_001685075.1 Bramus lutescens | reverse complement strand
GGGGGCGAGGAGGGGCTGGTTCAGGGTGAGGGCAGAGCCTGCAGCATCCGTCTGTACGTCCAGGCATTCTCTTTCCATCCATCAAGTCAGCCAGCACTAGGGAACATCTGGCTGGGGCGGGCGAGGTATAGGGGACGCGATGGTGAGCAAGGTAGGCCTGGTCCCCATCCTATCAAAACTTCATCTCCAAGTGGTCAGGAAGACAAATCTAAAAGCAAGCAGACAATCCTGATAGTCCCAGGTAAGCGTGCACTCTATAAAAGAACACCACGGGCACGGTGGAATAGAGAGGGCTTCTGAGAGGTGACGTGTGCAAAGAAAGACTCGGATGGCAAGGATGAACCTGACTTTGAACACTCCAACCTCTGGCTTCTCTCCCTGTCTCACCCAAAGGCCTCCTAGGATCGCATAGAAATCAGCTTCCCCACGACCCTCACGCACTCGAGAAGTCTGGGGACTTTGGAAGACCTGGATGGGGAACAAATTTAGACTCTGGGGTTCCTGCCTTGCCACTCTCGGGGTGAACTTGGAATCGTGGCGTCTGGGCCGTCTCGGCTCTCAAGGCGCCCACCTCCCATTCGGCTCTGGGGGAGGGGATGGGGAGGGAGACACGGAGGGTGTGGGCTCAGGGTCACCAGCAGCATCAGGTTTCCTTTTACTTGTACAAAGACTCCTTGACGCCTGAACCCATCAATACTCTAATGACAGAGAGGCGCTGGGACTCCAGACCGGCGCCCCCACCNCTCCCCTCCCCTCCCCCTCCCCTCTGGGCCCATCTTCCTCCTCTTCCGTGCCTTCTCAGTCTCCTATCTGTCCCCCCTCTGTCTCCTGTCTGGTCCCCCTCTCCTTTCCCTTTCCTCCTCTATCTGAGTCCTCGCATCTTCCTTTCCTTCTCTGTCTCTCCTCTCCTTTGGTTCCTTTTCCTTTTTCCTCCTTCCCCAGTCCCCACAGCTACGGTACCACCTTGTACCCTGCAGCTTCAGACTCCAGCTAGGCTCTGGTTCTTCTGTCTCTCCAGACTCCTTGAGAGACACCAACCTCCCCAAGGCAGGGCCTTTGTGATGGTGGTACCTGAGCAGAGAAGGCTCGGTTTTCATCTCACCTTCTCTGCCCTAAAGGCTGGCATGGGGCTGTTCTTCCACTGCCCCAGGACACGCTGGCTGACGTAAATAGCAAGTTTGGGTGTGGGACACTGCTGAAGACCAGAGAGTTTTGGGGAGGTTTTTCTGTTTTGTATTTTTTATGACCATATATAATTTCGCATTTCTCCCCTCAGCCTCTGCCTCCTTGGCTCCCAGATGTGTCCCACACTGAAGAATTATCTCTCCTCCCTAGAGTGGAATAAATGCAATCAATATGAGTATTGCTCTCAGGGCCTTGAAATATTACATTAATGTTCCATGTGGTGACATTTTAGCTGGAATTTTCAAATACATTATGATGGTTCAAATTAATATTTATCAGATCAGCTTTTATATTTTGCAAAAGAGAGAGAGGGAGAGAGGGAGAGAGGGAGAAGAGGAAAGACAGAGAGAGCATTATTAAAATACAAAATGCAGATGAAACCTAAAATCGATGGTCCATTTTCCCAGCACTTTCTAGGGGCTGTCTTTAGCTTTCTGGGTTTGTTTTAAAATTTATTGGTGTTCCAGGCCAATCTATTGGGCTCCCACAGCCCCCTGGCCGGCCTCCCCTCTCTGTTCTCTCTCGCAGGCTTGGGTCCTTTCCCTTTCTGCCTTTCTCTCTTTATTATCCTGAAATGTAAATTACGACATTAGCCCGGTCCTTATTTTTTTTTTAAACTCTCCGATGATTAAATCTGCTACACGACATCTTTGTCCTTTCTATAAATTAAATCATCTTGGCTCTGCACCTTCAACCAGGAGTGGATGCTACAGGGGTGTCGAGGCAGCAGGCCTCTGAGGAGGAAGTCTGGGGTTCTTGTCCCCTTCAGGGACAGACATTGGGGGCATTCTGTGGTACAGGGATGATTTCTCCCAGCTCCTAGTTTCTCTGTAAATAAGGAGTGTGGCGCGGAGGGAGGAAGTGTGACAACATTTCACTTTATTTCACTCACTTCCAAACCGATTACTCTGCGAAGTGGAAAATCTAGGCAGATTAATGGTTCAATTCTTTCTCTCTTTTCTTTTGCTTCCCCACCCCGACTCCTGTTATTTTTTTCCTCCCCTAGTCTTCTCCTATACTTTCCTTCTTTTCAAATTGTATTAAAAATAATTAATGGGTCCCATCAGGTGGCTCAGCCGGTAAAGTGCTTGCCACAAGCCCGACAACATGAGTTCGATCCCCAGAACCCACGTACAGGTTGAAGGAGAGAACTGACTCCATGAAGTTGTCCTATGACCACAGAAATGTGGGTGTCACACACACGCCCATTCAGAATTTTTTAAATTAAAAAATAGAGCCGTGCGGTGGTGGCACACCTTTAATCCCAGCACTTGGGAAGCAGAGGCGGACTGATCTCTGTGAGTTTGAGGCCAGCCTGGTCTACAGATTATATATAATCCAGCCTCTTTGGGGATGATGTGTTCCTCGGGAGACACTTGCCACTCTCACCCGCAGCGACTCTGCCCAGGAGCCATGCTGACAGTGCCCACCTCACTCCTAACTTCTTGTCCTGACAGTTTTCTTGAGTCTTCCTCCTTCGGGTTCTGGGCGAGAGAATGGATCGGAATGAGTACATTTTGCCAGGTGCACATAATAACTACACACAGGTTACTGCAGCTCACATGCGCCAGCACACAAATGCAGCCACAGGGACACTGTAAGACTGACTACAGAAAGCGAGCCACCCTCCCGATTTCCCTCTGCTGCTGATCTGGCCAAAAGAACTACAGGAAACTCAAAAAAGAAAAGGAGAAGGGATCGATTATTCGACCTGTACTTGAACCCGACTGAAAGAGATAAAGCGGAATTTTCAATAGGTCCCCTGCCCTTTTCACCAGGAGGGAAAGAGGAGAAGAAAAACAAGAGATATTTATATGACAGCAGCTGCTGGAAATAGCATTTCAGAGCCATTAAAAAAAAAGGCAAAATGAAACTCAATGGGAAAAAAAGCAAGGAACTCCTCGCCTGCTCCCCAAAAGGCGAGGCAGGCAGCAAGCGAGCATCCTTGGCTGAAATGCATGCATGCCTCCTATAGATCTGTTTGAAATTATACTTGTCATTGAGGGGGAATTTATGCTTCTATTGATCTGCAAAAGGAAAATATTAAATGGTTTGGTTTTGATCTTTCGGTGACCCCAAGGTCAAGGGTAGTAGCAGATTAGTATTCATAGAATTCATCACGGAATCGCAGCCTGCATCCACTTTATGCAAACACGCTCCAAACATGCCTGGTGAAGCAGGCAGCAAATGGCCAATGACAAGGAAAAAGCCAACAGTCTCCTTCTCCCTCCCACCCTGCGGGGCTCTCTTTCTCCCAGACTCAGGGAGAAAAAGACNAGAGGCCAGTGGGTGTACAGGTGACAGACATGCAGGGCTCCCAGACTGGGGACGGCCAGTGGGTCCAGAGTGTGGCAAATGGACGTTTATAACAAGCGGTTTGAAGAGCCAGGAGCCTGAGCCCAAGGGACCACGCAAGCAGCAAGGAGTGTTACCTGGAGCAGGACATGACGGGAAGGGCAATGACAGACAGGCACCTGCACACACACACACTCATACGTGTGCTCACACTCAGCCCATGGAAGCCTGTGCTTCCCGAAGGGGGAAATGTGGAGAGCTCTCCAAGGGTGACATTGCTGTTGCTTCTGTGACCACGCAAGCATCCTGAAAGCAAGATCATGCTGGTCTGGGAAGCGGAGGAAGCCTGGGCAGGCACTCTATTCCCACAGGCCCTTCCCCGTTCCCTCTCTCAGTCCCCGGACGCTGTGTCTCAGTGTGTGTGTCAAGCTGGGTGTGCTGGTGCATGCCAATTGTCCCAGCATTTGGGAGATAGAGGCAGGGGGTTCAGGAGTTCAAGGTCAGCCTTGACACAGAAGGGATTTGAGGCCAGCCTAGGCTAGGTGGGACCCTATTTCAGAAAAACACAACAACGATAACAAAAAAAGAACCAAAAGGCAAAACAACAGTGGACACCCCCAGAGCAGTGTGAAGCCAGTGCCCCTCCCACTTCACATTTGGCTCACAAGTGCCCTCTTAGCAGAGTCTGTCCCCAATGTGGGAACATTTGGTCAGTAACAGAGTTACTTGCCAATGCTCTAAAAATAACCCACCAAGTGTATCCCTGCAGTGGCAGGAATTCTGGCTGGCCCTTGTTCTACTGGCTGATTGGGGGGCTGGGAAGGAGGTGAGCACCGGCCTCTGAGGGTGGCAAATAAATACCCACAATACTGTACCTGCACCCTTATCTCTATGAACACTTATGACAACCCTGTCCAGGCAGGACTTGCTTTCTGCCCATAGGATAGGTGAGCAAGCTGAGGCTCCTGGTGTGCGTGCGTGCGTGCGTGCGTGTGTGTGTGTGTAACAAGCTCCGAGTCTCAATTCTGTCCTGAGGCCGGAGTTGTCTTGCTCAACAGCACTGCTCTAATGGCTGCTACTGACTTCACACTTTGGACAAATTATAGGATTGGTCTAGGGCGGGGAGGAAGAGAGGGTTAGCATAAAGAGAGGGCTTGAAGGCCATGGGGAATCTGAGGGCTACAGAGGAGAGCTAAGGTGGTTCCAGCCTTGCCCCCTCGTGTCTGCTGAGGAGGTCAGCGTCCTGCCTGTTAATCATGTTTCATTTATGTTAGCTTGTCTCGATCTACTGCATATTTGAAGTGGATTTAATTTTAGATCACACGCTATGGAAGGGGGCCAGTTTGTTGTAAGGCACATTATGAATACTTTCCATAAGCTGGATATACATTTCCTGGGGACAGATATACGAGCAGCAGCCCCTGGGCTCCTGACGGGAGGGGGAGGGGATTCTCTCTCTCTCTCTCTCTCTCTCTCTCCTTTCCCTGCTTCTCTGCAGTCCCGGGTCACTTGGTCTTGAAGGGACCCCTCACTGTGACAGGGACTGTGGTCCTGTGAGGGTCCCAGATTTCCCCTACCCAGTATATTGTTGTCATTGACCTTGAGAGACATGTACAAAGAAGGGAAGACACCTAGGCTGTAAAGGTCCCAGGGGCCTGGCCTGGCCCACGAGTTCTGCCTCTGGGTTGATGGAGGCCCAGGGCACACATTGAGCTATAAGAGAGGGTTGGGATATGCCTCCACCTTCCACCTTATACCCCAATAGAGAAGGCAGAACCCCAAGTGGTCAGCTTCCCACTCAGTTGAGTAAGCATAGGCCCAGCCTGCCCTTCCCAAGTTCCCCCAAACCTGGGCTGAGGCGGCTCTTTCCTGGAGATGGGCGATAGGCCTGAATCTTGGTGTACTAGCCCTGCCCAATGACATCAGAGCTAGAAGGCTCTCCTTGAGCCAGCCTGGGATTCCAGACCCAAGATGGGAAACCAAGACTGGGGAAAACTTGAGAGTCTCGGTTAGGGTCACCGAGCAGGTTGGTAAGGCAGCCATACCCTTGCCTGCTCTGCTCCACATTTCTGGTTTGTTCTCATGTGTTAGCCCTGGCTTCGGGAGAATGTCTGCTTATATGTCAGCGGACAGGCTCACGACCAGGCTGGCAGCAACCCTGTGCCCTAGGGCTGGAAGCATCCTTCATGGCATGGCATAGTATTCTAAGTATAGACGGAGGAAGCCTAAACTCGGGCCCGAAGCTCTTTATCTCCCTCCACCCCCAGATTGATCTGCCCACCTCCACCTCCGTCTCATCAGTGGCCCCAGCGTCCCCCGAGTCGCGTGCTTTCTTCCTCCACTGCCATTGTCTACTCTCATCTTCCCCATGACGACCCTTCCCCGGCAATCATCTCTCCCCTGGTTACTTCCCTGCTTCCGTTTCACCATCCACACAATTGCCATATCCCCAAGCTCACAGCTCAGGTTTCCGGGAGGCCTGGAAAATCCTCACCAAGCTGCCTGCATGACACCAGAGAGACTAGGTTTAACCAAGCCCATGGCCTGGGTACAGCTCAGGGCTAGAGTGATTGCCTAGCACACCTGAGGCTGAATCCCACGCCCTTCAGATCCCAGATCCAAGTGTTGGACAAAGAAGCCAGGGAGTGGCCTTGCCCACTGTCCTCTCCACTTCTTCTCTGACTTCCCCCACCCACCAGCCTCCTGCCACTAATGTGCTTCTACCCCAGGACCTTTACCCAGCCTGGCCCCTCTGCTTGGACCTCTGTTTATCTCCTTCTTCCCTGACCAGCTGTTGCTTAGCTCTTAGGCTCTGCTTTGACACCCCCAGAGAGAGCTCCGCTCATGCACAACCTTTCCACTCAAGTCTAGATCAAGTTCCACGCGTGCTTTTTGGCCAGCCTACAGCCATGATGGTAGTGTCCTTAGGCTCGCACTGCCCACACCCAGCCGGCAGGATTCTGTGTATGTGGCCCTGCCTTTGCTGGGACAGGTAGCTGCTGACACCTCCACCTGGAGACTTCGCCCCATCCTCGTCCGTCAGTTTCTCCTTCAATAGCACAGAGCACAATACGCCCGTCATCGCCCCAGCCCCGCTGGCAGCCTTTCAGAAGTGGCATGCGACGCTGCTCTTATTCATTCTTAATTTAAGGTTTTGCAAGTTGTAATAACCCCTTCCCTCCAAATCACTGGGGACGGGGGCCTCGAAGACAGCCTGGGGCAGGGGAGTTGATGGGTAATTGCAGCGCACACACACTGATGGGGTCTGGAGCAGACAATGGAAGCTGGGGCCCTGAGACCTGGCCTTGTTCATTTCCAAGCATGCCTGGAGGGTGAGAACCAGGCTGGCACTGGGACCTGGAATCACAGTCAACTGTATCATTTGTGGTTCTCCAGGAGAAAGGAAGATGAGATTGCCAATGGTCCCAGCCCAGGGAACTTAGGGGGATAGATGCCCTAGAATGGGGGACAAACCTTCTTTCTTCTGTTCCTCCTGTCCAACCCAAGCTACAGGCTGTTTCCTTCTTTTCTAGAAGGAAATGGCTCCTATGGGAGAGAGAGAATCGGGGAGTGTGGCTATGCAGGCCGGTGGCAGATAAATGCTGGTCCTGACTCTACAGGCTTTGTGACATTAAAACAAGCCATTAACCTCTCTGAGCCTCAGTGTCTTCATCTTTCGCAGTCTGGGTTATACTAGCACTTGCTCCAGGGTGGTTCTGTTATTGGAAGAAACCAGACATAGAAATGTGTGACTGCTTCTGAAGTGACTGTTTCCAGTCAGCAAAGTGATTGCTGATGTTTTCATAACTGTTTATTCAAGAAAGAAATGCTCTGTTTGTGATCGGAGATAGTGGGGTTCCTGCTCCTGCAGGATGGAGGGAACATCTTGAGACACATTTGTTCCTTCACTGAGGGACTTTCCCCCTTTGCCCACCCCAGACGGCCCCCGTACCCCTAGGCAGCGCACTAGCAACTAAACTCATCCCAGCTCATAGGAAAACGGGGGCTGAAGAGATGGCTCAGTGGTTGAGAGCACAGGTTACTCTTCCAGAGGATGAGGGTTCAATTCCCAGCATCCACATGGCAGTTCACAACTGTCTGTAACTCCTGTTCCGGGGGATCCAATTTCTGCATTCAGACATATGTGCAGGCAAAACAGCAATGCATATAAAATAAATACATAATTAAAAAAAAGACGAAGAAGAAAGAAAATGTTGGTTTTCTCGTTGATTGCCCCCTTCCCTTCAGACTGCGGGATTAGTGTACCAGGGGCTGGCACATAGTAGGGTGTGTGACAAGCAGTAGCCCAGTGGATGGGTGAACGAGTGCGTGAGGGTCATGCAGGGGGCAAAGGGCACGACAGGAGGGGCTCAGGTTGGAGACACTCAGACCCACCCGGTCTCTGTCCTGGGTGTGAGGACCAATTTACCTGTCATTTACCTGCTTGCCCGGTCTTGCTCAGTGTCTTGTCCTAGTTCAGCCCTAGAGACGGACCTTGCCCGGCTCTCTGTACACTCAAGGGCTGCTGACGGGGAGAGGGGTGGGATTTTTTCTGAGGATGGGGTGATTTCCAGCAGGGTCTCTTCCAGACTCCTGGGGCTTTCTCACGTCTCAGTAGCCTCCATCCAATCCCTGCGGCCAAAGCGTCTTGAGCAGATTTTGAGGGTGCTGTGACCTGTGCCTAGGAGCCAAGGACAACGGTGACATTTGCCCCTCCTGTAGCTCCGGGCCACTCACTTCCAGGTCACCAGATCTCTTACCAGGGCCCAACAATCTCTGGTGCCCAAGAAAGGTCGGGAATTTGCTGTGGTCCATGCCAAGAGGTCTCTGAGTCAGGCCCATCTGTCCCTGGGCCATGAAGGTAGTGTGGGACTTCCAGGGGCCCAAGGGTTACTAGGATATCAATGCTGCCTGTTCTTCTCACACAGCCCACAGCTGGGGGACACACTGAAGCAAGACTCTCCTTAGGGACTCGGAGAGTGAGGCGGAGGGAAAAAATAGCTCTGACGGTGGCATTGATGCTGTCCAGTGTGCAGAGGCCATGTGCTGGCCGCCGGTGTTCTATGACAGAGGCAGAGTCTGGGAGGAGTGAGGGCCAAGGGCAGAGGTAGACAAATGATGGAGGAAGAGCACTGTGGGGAGACAGTGATTGATCCAGGAAAAGGGAGGAGGAAGAAAAGGAGGAGGAGGAGGATGCTAAGAGAAGCTCTAAGACACAGGGCACACCGGGATGTCTTGTGAAGAAGTGGGGTGCCAAGACACCTCATCTACACACATGCAGGAGATGAGAGAGAGGGAGAGCATGTGGGGCCCCGGGTGGGGGTCTGTAAATTGTGTCCTCATGTGACTGCTCCCTTGTGTTGTGGTCACATGTGCATCACGTCAGTATGTGGAGCAGAGCAGGGCTCAGTTTCCCCCTCAGCTGTCCCGACATCCTCTTTGATTGCTTGCAGCCTTCTTCCTGCGGGGCTGCAAGTTGGAGTCGGGTCTCATGATGGGCAGCACAGGCCCTCATCACCGGGAGACTCCCAGATCTGTGAGCAGCCAAGGCCAAGGCTAGGCGGGCAGGGAAAGTGAGCCCTAAAAGGGCTGCTTCTCACTGCTGTTCACTTGACACTCTCTACCCAGAAGCCACCTGTTCAGCCATCAGTCACCCAAGGAAGACCCAGCTTTCCTGAAACTAGGAATTGGACAGAGTGTCCTGGGAGGAGGTGTGGGGGGGGGAAACGCCTGCCTTGCGCCACTTCCACACCCCCCGAAAGGCCCTCGCTGAGCAGGCTGGAGAGTCAACTCTGGCCCCTGAGAGCTAAAATTAAAATATACCCCCAATCTAGCATTAACCTGGCACATTTGGGGGCCATGAGGGGACAAAGAAGTGGCCACTTTGGTAGTAAGAAAGGAACGGCTTGTGCCAAGGGGTAAGGACAGGCATCGGGTACGGGTGACACTGGGGCTTTCTGGGGTTTGGGGGGCAGGCAGGGCAGCTGGGGCAGGGAGGGACCTGGCTTGAAGGCAAACCTGGGGCTCTGCCCAGTGGTGGCACCCTGGCCAACGCAGTTCCAGCCATGCCCCGCCGTGCCCCGCCTCGGATGGCTTGTTAATTTCATCGTTTAGCCCGTTTATGGTGTTCCCAGTTGCTGTTGCGTTTATAAACAAGCATTTTGGTGACCTTCCCCTCCGGACATCAGCTCCACAAGAATCCCGAGCCCTGAACATTTATAAATAAGCCTTCTCTCAAGTTCCACAACAGGTGTGCCCTCCCCCCGCCCCCCTCCCCTGTCCTGTCCGAAAACTGAACAGTTTCACCAAGCAAAGGGAAGCTGCAGCGGCTTGTCTTAAAGGGGTAACGGGTGGAGTGGAGGCCACATGCAGCCTGTCTTAAAGCGGTAACAGTCGAGTATGGGCCATGGTTATAAGGCCAAGAGGGATGCTGGCCCAGTTCCTCCTCTGCCTTCCCCAGATTGGGAGTCCCAGAGGAGAAGGCCAGGCTAAAGGGTGAGTGACCCCTGAGTGCACTTCCCCCAAATGCTCTGGCATTCCTTGGCTGATGGAGTGTCTGGGAGTCAGACTTCACTCAAGGGAGTTCCCACTGAGACCCCATCCTGTCCCCTCCCCCATCTGTTCCCCCTCTGTGTTTTTTATCCCCCCCCCAGAAGCTGACCACTTCACACACACGTATTCAGCGTGTGTTCCCTTATTCTTTAGACACACGTCTGGAGTCTGGAAACTCCTTCGCTGATACACACCCTGAGCTAGGAACAAAAGACAAGGACTCAGCCTGCCCTTGAGAAGCACAGGGTCTGGTGTGGGTGTGTGTGTGTGTGTGTGTGTGTGTGTGTGTGTGTGAATAGAATATAAACTGGAAGATGTCTACATCCTGGGTGCCAGGGCTTGTAGCCTAGTGGGCAGGGCTGGTCCCCGGAACAGAGAAAGGCATTTGCTCCCAGACTAGGCAGCTTCCCGGGGAGGCCGACTCTCAGGCTGAATCATCTCACAAAGGTGATACATTCCAAGCAAAGGAACGGACTAGGTAAGAGAGCAGAGGCAAACACAGCCCCTGGGGACATGGAGACGTTTAGTATGGCTGGCCCTCAGGGCTTCAGAGTGGTTGGAAACGGACCCCATGATGAAATCCTGCCCCGACAGCAGCACCGACAGCAGCGCTGGCTTAGGTTTAGGACCAGACCTGAGGGAAGAGAGGTTTACAAAGATCCTTCCATGTTGGTAACACAGACTGCATTGTTGAAGGATGACGTTGGTGATGATGGTGATGATGGTGACAACAATGACTGGGAAAGGTAATGGGACAGAAGCCGTGGTGACAATAGAATTGAAGGTGGCCATGGCATGGGTGATGTGGATGACAATAAGAATTGTGATGGTGATGGTGGTGGCTGTGATGGTGGTGGCTGTGATGGTGATGGTGGTGGCTGTGGTTGTGACAGTGATGGTGGTGGCTGTGACGGTGATGGCGGTGGCTGTGATGGTGATGGTGACGGTGGTGGCTGTGATGGTGGTGGCTGTGATGGTGATGGTGGTGGCTGTGATGATGGTGGTGGTGGCTATGATAGCGATGGTAATGGTGGTAACTGTGACAGTGATCGTCTTTGGTTATGACTGTGATGATGGTGGCTGAGGGTGGTGGTGGTGGCTGTGGTTATGACAGTGATGGTGGTGGCTGTGATGGTGATCGTAGTGGCTGTGGTTGTGACAGTGATGGTGGTGACTGTGATGGTGATCGTGGTGGCTGTGGTTGTGACAGTGATGGTGGTGACTCTGACAGTGATGGTGGTGGCTGCGATGGTGACAGTGGTGGCTGTGATGGTGATGGTGGTGGCTGTAATGATGGCAGTGGGTTTGCGACAACAGTTGTGAAGTAAGCCTATTGATGGTGGTGGGGTTTGTGATTGTCAATGTTTAAGATCATGGTAGTAGTGATTATGTTGGAGAGCATGATGTTTTTGGTGATGGTGGTGGTCATGGCGGTGGTGATAGTGGGCAATGATGGCTGTGATGGCTGTAACAATGGAGGCAGAGATCATGGTGGCGGTTATGGTGGTGGCAATGGTCAGTAGTGGTGTCTGTGATGATGAAGGGGAAGATCATGGTGGCGATTGTGATGGTGGGAATGGTGGCAGTGATGACAAGGACAGTAATGGTCACAGTTGTTGCTTTGCTATCTGTGAGTGAAGCCAGTAGAGAAGCTGTTCGTCTACTCATGGTGACCAAGAGTGTGGTGATGATCTTGATGGTGGCTGCCCTAATGGTGATCAAATCAATCTTAGTGGCTCTAGACAGCAGCCCGATCATGACCACAATGGACAATCAAGGTCACAATTCGGTTCTTAATGCCCTGTGGGAGGATCAAGATGACAGAAACAAAAGGCCTTGAGCTGGAAGACTGAGTATGAAAGACTGGGACCCACTTGGGCTCTGGTTCTGGGGAACATGGGGGAGTTGTTATCCATCCAGCACCTAGCCTGGGTGCTGGGGCTACCTGAGAATGGGGCCCGTAGTCTCTGAGTGGACATGAGCCATGGCAACACAAAGTCTGGGAAGTGGCTGGGATCTGACAGTAGCAGAGGCACTTGGGAACTGAGGACCCCCCCACCCAGCATGGGGGACCCCCTACCCAGCACTGAGGACTCCCCATACAGCATTGGGGACTCCCCATAGAGCACTGAGGACTCCCCATCCAGCATTGCAAGGACCTAAAAATTTCTAACTAGTTTAAGGAGATCTGTCCCCTCCCTTCTCCTTTTTTAAAAAATAATTTTAAAATTTTATTATTTGTATGTGTATGCATGTTTTTGCCAGCTGCACGCACGTATGTGTATGCATCATGTATGTGCCTGGTGTCGGCAGAGGCCAGAAGGAGGCATCAGCTCCTCTGGAGCTGAAACCAGTGTTGTGATCTGTTATGTGGGTGCTGGGAATTGAACTCGGGTCCTCTGCAAGAGCAGTCAGTGCTCTTAACCTCTGAGCCATCTCTCCAGCCCCTAAAAATGCTTTGAGATAATAGTAAGATCAC
The DNA here is from genome assembly GCA_001685075.1 of Bramus lutescens. Lineage (NCBI taxonomy): Eukaryota > Metazoa > Chordata > Mammalia > Rodentia > Cricetidae > Bramus > Bramus lutescens. Next base: position 10,166 of record LOEQ01002597.1, on the reverse strand, counting down.
ACCATCCCCCACGCTGTCTTTTCTTCAAACTCTCCCACGTACACTCTTCTCGCTGCTCTCACTTCTCTTCCAGATGCTCTGACCAGCTCAGGCTGGTTTCAAACCCATGATCCTTCTGCCTCCCAAGTGTTACGATGATGGCTGGCTCTGGTGCAGGCCCTCAAACAGCCCCACATGTTCACCCCCCTTCTCTGGGTGCCTTGGCAACCTCAGAGTTCCTGTACTTGCTGTTACCTGTCTTTCCACAGAGACAGAGCCTGAGCTTGCCATGGTCGGGAACCTCCTTTGACCTCTAGCGCCACGTGCTTAGAGGAGCCTGTGTCATAGGGTTCCCAGAAAATGCCAGATGTGTTGATTTATTGGGGTAAATGGCTGATTGAGGGCCCTCCAGAACTGGCACTCTCTGGTGGTCACAGCGGCCAGTTTAGGGTAGCGATAGAGAGGATCTGACATGGGAAAGAAGGCAGCCTTGTGGCTACTGTGGATAAAGTCCTCCTCTTAAACATTCAAACAGTTTTGTGTGTGCCAATGTTTTGCTTTCATGCAAGTCTGTGCACCATGTGTGGAGAGTGTGTACAGTCTGCATGGTGTGTACAGTGTGCACAGCATGTACAGTGTGTGCAGTGTGTACAGTGTGTATACAGCATGT
>LOEQ01002596.1:304453-315289 GCA_001685075.1 Bramus lutescens | reverse complement strand
TGGCACAATTAGGGAAATGTGACGAGTTTGGGCCTGAAGCCATTTTGCTTTTCGTTTTTAACACTGTTTCTAAAAGTTTTTCTTTCAAATTGATGATCCTATAGATACATAATGTTCTCGGGCATTGACTAGAAGGTGTGTTTACAGTCCTTGTTGGCAAGGATCAATTGATTGCTGTGAGAGGTCTCTAGCATCTATGAGCCTTAGTTTCTTCATGGATTGAGAAGAAATAAGCATGTTTAATTCTTATGGTGATTGTGAGGATTAGAGTCAATGCTGTATTCACAATATCTAAAACAATACATGGGAACTTAGCACTTTATTGAATATTCTTCTACTTTTGCCTTGCTCTATAGAGAGCTATTTGATTAAGCCAGGTATGTTTCTCATTTAAAAACACATATTTAAAAATGAGAAGTCATTATGCAGAGATTGTGAAAGGTTGTGAATCTAAAATTACCAAAAAGGAGGCTAATGTAACTGATATAGGTATATAATTCTGGAGAGTCATGCCATAGAAGCTATTAACAGTCTCCTCCCTAGGAACAGTCATCTCAGTGACAAGCCAGCAGCAATGGGAGCAGAAGGAGCAGGAGAGTCTATGAAACCTAGCATGATTTGGAACTAAGCTGAGAGGTCACCTGTAATAAATATGCCAAATCAGGTTCTAGAGAAGATCATTATCCTCTGATTCATCTCATATATTTAATGAGTCCTGTCATTAAGGTCAGTGATCTTCATGCACTTTTTTTTCCTGCTTATGTTACTCATAATGGCTTAGAGAAATCATTGAGCCACTGGGTTCTGCTCTATTGCCTCTGGGTCAGCCATACGCAGTTAGAAAAATTGGTTTTGTTTACCTGAGAATGTCTCATTTGCTCATCATTCCTTAGCTATACGAGATCATTAACAAGGATTTTCTCAGTTAACTGCTAAATCAGATAAGAGATATCTATTGCAAATACAAGGTTGTTTGATTGTAATTTAGTGACTTCTTGTAATGATGTACATTAATCACACACAGTCTTTAACTGCAAATTATGACTCTTTCTGCCAGTTAGTCATGACATAAAGAAGAAAAGTTGAATGGTTTTCAAATGAACAAACTGCCAAGATTTAATAATGAGGTAGCGCAGTGTAACGGTACTCTTTGGGAAAGTCAGTATGTCCTAAATGCAATTTTAAAATGACTTGAAATTTGTGTTTAACCTTGGCTAAGACTGAGCAGACATGCAAAGCATGTGCACATTCATTTGCAGGATCATATAAATTATAGTAATAGAAAGAAACCATGCTCTACAATGGCTTAGAGCCATACTGTGCAGTTGCACAAGGAAGGGCACATGCTCGGCTGTGTTTGAAGCAGAGCATTATGTAAGGATATTGTTTATTAAATGCAGTGGTGAGATAATGGTGAGAGCACAGCTCATTCATAGTAAATTTCTTAAAATAAAAAGGTAGAATTTGTTTCTCTTTGGATATGTGCATTTTACTGTAGAAAATGTATAAAATCCCACTGAAATGATAAAAGCATACAGCTTTTTTTTTTAAACAAAGGCTAGTGCTGCAACTATTATACTTTCACATTGGCTAGAGTTTGGTAATTAGCCATGAGAGGAAGGAGTTTTGATGTTCTGTAAAAGACTACTAAACAGAGAGAGGGTACAATTCTCCACCACACCTTGCCGTGCCATGACCAATTAATTACTTTAGAAATGGGCACATAGATACTGCTTTTGCTAAACCATATACCCCTCTCTTGGGCCCATGAGATGGCTCACCACATTATAAAGGTCTGTTGTCTTTGCCTTCATTTCATATCTCTCTTCATTATATTTGGTGGCCTGCTTGCCTCTGTGCATAAGCGTGTTAATCACTCAAGGAGTGTCTAAGCTATGCATCCCTCCTTCAGGTGGACACAAGATCACTAAGTCATTGTTCTAAATCTTGGACTCCAGGAAGAGGAGAACTTCGTAGCACTGGATCCCTCCACCTCCTGATGAAGGCAATTACCCATGATGGACTGTGATCTGTAGAAATAATCATCTCCCATGAGCCAGATTGATCTCCTTAAGCAATGGCAGTGATAAGGACTCCTGGAAAACTTGCAGAGACAGAAGTGGGATAAGATGAACTAAACCACACCTTGACCAGGACTACTCAGTTATGCACATGGTACCATATATTGATTTCAACAGTGTTGGTACCTGAGGAAATGTATTATGGTATCATCACTTAGGTAGCATTGGTATTTTTATTTATGGCACTCTGTGGTGGTTTAAAAGAAAATGGCCCCCAAAGAGAATGGCACTATTAAGAGGTGGACCTTGTTGGAGTAAGTGTGGTCTTGTTGGAAGAAGTTTATCACTGTGGAGGCAGGCTTAGAGATACCATATGTGCTCAAGCTACACCCAGTGTCTCAGACCACTTCTTGTTGCCCACTGGTCAAGATGTAAGAACTCTCAGCTCCTTCTTCAGCACCATGTCTGCCTGTATGCTGCCTTGCTTCCCACCATGATGATAATGGACTAAACTTCTAAAACTGTAAATGAACCACCCCAATTAAATGTAGTCTTTAGAAGAGTTGCAGTGGTCATGGAATCTCTTTAGAGCAATAGAAACCCTAGCTAAGACACATTTGCACTCTTGAAATGTTTCTACATCCTGTAGCTATCTCAGTAAAATAATCTAAAAATATATCTCCTAGATAGTCGATGTGGCAGAGTGAAGCCTCCTACATGATAGTCATGTCCATTTGAAAAATGGTAGCTTATTTGGCATTTATAAGAAGTATTGAAATTCATGTATATATCTGGCATCATGGAAATGTGATTACATCATATTATTTTTCTATTATTAAAATCTAAAAAAATTATTTTATTTCTCTTTTGGCCATCACTACCAATATGTAACATGATTTTAGCTATAATAAAAAGAAAGCAAAATTTAGGAGTATTGCTTAAATTATTATACATTCAAGTAAAATATTTGTTGAATATCAAGTATATATAGTCTGCTGTTAATAGTATATATCATAGCTATTGTTTGGAGCATAAGTAAACTCAATTGTGAGTTGAGTGTTACCTCAAGAACATATATGTGCTTTACAATCCATGTCTAGTTTATTCCTCAAAAGCTGTACAAATGGAACATTCATTGCATTTATTATGTAAATGAAGCAAATTTGCTTATTTTTGCCTAAATTATCTTTCTCCTAATGTATACAGTCAAGTGTCTGACAATATCAAACTGTAGTAATTCATGGTAGAAGCTTAAGTGTTGAAAATATCCTGATAATATAATGTTGGGGATAATAGAATATGTTCTGGAGTCAGGTTGTGGTTTCAAACTGTATTCCATTACCAAAACCAGGCAATAATTTTATGAGGGAAAACTAGAGACTTCTATCTTGTGAACGCCAGCACCTTTAAAAGTATTTAACAAAACATTAGCAAATAAAATCCAACTTAAGAACATAGTTGTATAAGATGTCCAAGAATGTATTATTTTAGATATACAAGGATAAGCAAGCAACAGTCAATTCATATAACCAATACATGCTAAGGAAAAAAATCATATGATCACATAAAAGATTTAGGAAACCATCATGAAAATACAACAAGAGCTAGGGAGATGAATGCAATAAGATGGATAAAATGCTTGACAAGAAGTCAAGCATTCTGGGACTAGAGTTTGGATTCCCAGAACCAGTACAGAGCTAGTCTGATTGTGACTTAATACTGTGGGAAGTGGAGACAAGGCACCCTTGTGGCAAGTTAGTCAGCTGGACTAGCTTAGTCCATGAGATCAAGTTCCAGTAAGAGATTATGCCCCAGGAAATAAAGTGGAGGGAAAACATGAAAGACACAAGATGTCAAGCTCTGGCTTCCACATACATGCACAAACACATGCATGTGTAACTGCATACTTGTGAACATGTCTACACACATGAATGGACAACACACACATACAAATGCAAACAAGCAAAACAAAAACAGCCACAATTGCTAGTCACACAGAAAAACTCCTTAATTTGAAAAAGAATATTTACTTGACAGTTATGCTAACATCATATGTGGGGCACAGAGGAAACCTTGAACAAATATGTAGAGTGGTTGAAGTCCTGAGAGAATTTGTGTTGTTGACATGGAAACAGCCATGTTAAGGACCAATAATGTCTTTGCTCAAGGCAATGCCAGAAAGATCATAAGCACCTACCTGCACTGTTGTGGGAATTCATTCAGCCAAAAGCTTTTGGGCTATGAGACTTAGGAACATGATCTTCTCTCTCTGAATGTGATTGCTTTTAAGAGAGGAGGAGGTCTCTCTTGGGTGATGACCTGAGATCTTATAGCAGCTCCAATCACCCACAGAAAGCATAGGTCCACAATGGCTTTCTAACTGGTTGTTTGTGAGTGTTCCTCAATAAATACTTGGTACACCCCTTTATTTTGGACTCTTGTGGATTCACTTCCTCACGCTTACACTGCGCACTGTGAGACTCAGAGGGATGACAAAACATTCTTCTGGGCCAAATGTGAATGTTGATAGTGAGGGCAAATATTTAGGATGTTTACAGCCTAAGACTGTTAGCCTTCAGAGATCTACCAAGACTAGATAGCCCCTCCCCTTTCTGCTATACATAATAGACATGCTGAGGTTTCAGTTTTATAGTAGTTGATGCTTCTCCATAAAAATGCACACATACTAGTGGACTCCAGTTTTTCTGCACATGCATTTGTGCGTCTGTTCCTTATTCTTTCCCTTGGTGCTCCCAGCCTGTGTTCTGAGATCCAAGCCATGCTGGATTCAGGATTTCTCACTAGTGAGAAACAAGTGGCATTCGATTTAAAATCAGGAACAAGGTAGAGATGTCACCTTCTATTAGTTAACACTGTTTAAGGCCTGGTTAATGCAGCAAAACAAAAGTAAATGATAATTCTGTTGATTGGACCTAAAAAATTTATCCAGTTGGTAGAGATGATTGTTAGTGGAGAGAATGACAAAGAACCAACAAAATGATCCCTAGGACTGGTCAGTGATTATAACAAAGTTCACAGATACAAGGTTAACAAGAAAGTTAACTGATTCCTATATATCTACTATGAATAGCTGTTTTGAAATAAAGTAACAGACATTTATTTAAAAATTAAAAACATGGAAAACATTTTAAAATGAAATACGCAAACATTTAGTAAAATATAGTTCTCATTTAAGATCTACCTGAGAAAAACAACTGGAAGCTAACAAAAGAAATCAAAATCAGACTGAGCAAATGGAGAGTTAGTTTGTGTCCAGATGTAGAAAACCCCACCATTTTTTAAGATGTCTGTTGCCTCTACCTTACAGCAAAATCCATGTTGATTACTTTGTGAATAATGGCACCAATTTGAGAGTTGACATGGAAACACAAATGACTCAACATACTGAAATGCTTTTTCATTATGGAATATTCCTTTACACTATGTGAAAGATATCACTGTGATTAGTTTAATAAAGAAACTGACTTGCCAGTAGCTGGACAGGATAAGGTTAGAGGGAGAGCAAAACAGAATTCTGGGAATGGGAAGAAGAAGGGAAGAGTCAGAGGAGTAGCAAGCAGACACAGAGAGATGTAAGTTGGACAGGCCCTACTGAGAAAATGTACCAAGTCACATGGCAAAGCATAGTTAAAAATAAGGGTTAATTGAAAATGTAAGAGTTAGTAACAAGCCTGAGCTATTGTCCAAGCATTTATAATTAATATTAAGCTGCTGGGTGGTTACTAGGGACTGACTTTCAGGGCAGAAACTTCTACTTACATTCCATAGCTAGAGTAATCAAAAGGGTTTGATGATGTTGAAAGACCAAATAGGCCAAAAGAACAGAAAACTTAGAAACATACTCTGCTGACACGAATAAATACAGCTGGTCTTTGACTAAGCAGCTAAGCAATTCAATGGAGAAACGACAATGTCCCATAAAAATGATGCCCGGCAGCTGTGTTAAATCACAAGAAAGTGCTTGGAAGGAATCCAGATTTAGACCTTTTTATCTTTGACAAAAATGAACTGAACATACATCATAGTTCTAAATGTGTAACAAAAACCACGTTTCTCTAAGTCTTGGTGATGAATTTTTAGATATAAACTGAAAATATTATCCAAGAAAGGAAATAGAAAGATCAGTTGGACCTCTCTAAAATAAAAATCTTCTTCTCGGTAGAAGTTGCAGGCTGGAGAAATGGCTCAGCAGTTCAGAGCACTTGCTATTCTTGCAAAGGAATCAGGTTCAGCTCCAGCACCCACGTTAGGTCACAATCCCCTCTCACTTCAGTTCTAGGGAATCTTACGCTATCTCCTGGCCTCTGCAGGTACAACACACCTGTGGGGCACCTACATCCATGCAGGCCAAACACTCACAACACATGAAATGAGTACATCTTTAAATATGAAGCTAAGACACGTGACAAAGCTGGAGGAAAAGCTCACTGAAGTACATATGTAATAAAGGCCCCATTATCTCAAGTATAAAAATACAAAATATAAAAGTTAGAATGAAGTCACTAGGATGGGTCCTAACTTATTATGACTGAACTGCTTTTAGAGAAATATTTGATCTGTGACCGAAATCCTCAGAGGAAAGACAATAATAAATAATACAAGTGGGTCTAGCAAGTAAAGATGGAGACCGAGACAGGAGTGGGGTGTTTGCAAACAGAAGAACCCAAGGACAGCTAGCCCTTCACAGGGGAGAGTCTTCCTTATCACTGTGAGAAGCAGTATTTTCTCCTGGCATCTTCCTTCAGATTTCTAGGTTCCAGCATGGTGAGGCCATCAGTTTCTACTGAACTAAGACATAACAGTTTGGGACACTTCACCAGGAATCATAGGAAACTAGTATAGAGATACCGAGAATTTACTCAGAGAAATCAAAACTTCATGTTCACACAAATAAGGTTAGGATTTCAACAGATTGGTACTGTGTGGGGGAGTGAAAGAGGTCACAATCAGAGCTAGTTCTATGTGGATGTTTATAGCAGGGTTATTTATAAATGAGAAAAAATTGGAATCAAGCTAGATGGTTTTCCGTATGCAAAGAGATTTTAAAAAATGGTCAATACAATGGAAAATTGCCCACCACTAAAAATAAATGAGCTGCCAAGCCACAAAAAGATGTAGGAATGGCTTGAACACGTGTAAATAAGTGAAAGAAACCAGTTTTCAAGGGCTATGTGGTGTGCGGGGCCAACTATGATGTTCTAGTAGAGGCAAGACTGTGGAGCAGGGACTCAGCAGGAGTGGTGGAAGTCAGAGCTGGTGAGTTTTAGGGCTGTGAAGCTGCCATGCAAAACTCCAGTGGTGGGTTCACTGCACTATGTGTTAGCCAAAGACACATATAACTGTGCCAAGCAGGGTGGCCCTAATATAGGTGCTACTTAAGAATGACATATCACCAGCTGTGACAAATGGACCCTGCTAATGAGAAATGGATAGAGAAATGGGGACATTCTTTGTAGTTTCTGGTCACTTCTCACCCGAAAAGCTTAAAAAGTTTTACAAACTGAGGTCTAGCAATGAAAATATCTGGCACCATTTATTAGTCGTGTGTGCTAGGATGATGTTGCTTATCTATGACCCAGTTTTATCACACTTACCTTTCTTTGGATACTAGAGAACAAACTTGGTTTTCTTCTAAAATTTAATTTTATTATTTTTATGAGTGCTTTACCTTCTTATATGTGATTATATTCAACTACATGTTTGCCTGGCACCCCTCGAGGCCAGATTCCCTGGGCTAGAATTATGGACTCTTACGAGTTGCCATGTGGACGCTGGGAACAAAACCCAGGTCTTCTGGAAGAACAACCAGTGCTCTCAATCACTGCATCGTCTCTCTAACCTCAAACTCAATTTTCATTTCTTTCTATTTTTCAAAAGGAAATTAAAGACCTGCCTTCTGAAATGGTTGTGAGAATTAAACAGGTATGTAATCTGCACAGCACAAGGCCTTTTACTTATTACTGGTCTAAAAAAATAATGCTAATTAAAGAGAGATGTTATAGGTGGCACATATTAGCATTTATTTGAAAGGAGGCTTTAGCATAGCTTCAGGATGGTCTATAAACTGAATAGACACAATAGAATAGCATTGAATTCATTGCTTTCTCACTAGGTTTGTGGCTGGTATGCAGTACTAAAATGGTCACCCTGAATGAGAGGCTCCACTGGCTATGTGTGTTTTTACAAGTCAGGGCTGGGGAACCTTATGTATCTTCTTGACCTTATGCACAGATGGGAATGTAGTGGGAAATTTACAAAGTGAAGTTACCATGACAGATATCTGTGGACACAGCTTAAATGCCTCCTCCCCAGTGTTCTATTAAAGCAGTTCTGCTCACACAAGTAAGAATTTGGAACCATATTAGTGAACAGAGGAGCTCTTCAGGGACACTTAATAATGAGTTATCTCTCTTATTTTATTAGAAATTTTGCCTTTACTAGAAGGTAAGGTTGGAAATCAGCTTTTGTAGTCTAACTCAGTTTTTAAACCCTAGCAACCTAAAGTGCACAGGCTGGTGGCAGCATTTGTAAATTAAAGGTTACTTTAATCTTTGGTGACAGAGATTTATGAAATATTGCTTTAAATTCGTGCTTCATGTGCTCAAGCAAATTGAGTTTATTTTATAGACAAAAGCAATTTGAGGCAAACCATAGATTACTTTGTCCACCGAAGGGTATAAATTATCTCTAACTAAATTTTGTCAGTTCTGTGTGTTGAGCTATTTAGATAAAACATGTTTTTGACATTTATTGTCAAATGATACCCTCTTCTACACTACTGATTCTGTGGAGTTGAGTATAAAATGAATCATTAAGGGAATTATTAATCCTTCTGTGACATGAATCACATTACCCAAGGATATGAAAATTTGAATGTATTTTTCTAAGTAAATTATAGTGAAAAGGTATAAAAACCTATTATGATGAATTTAAGGTATGCTGAAACATTATAAACCCACATGCATAATTTTTAGGCAAATTTGCGCCCATTTTTAAACGATTTTATGTATATTCATTCCCACAGGGTGCAATCCATGTAGAGCCAAGGCAAGGAATCATCCTGATAGTAGTTCTTGCTCGTATATAGAGAGAATTCCATTCAGCGCTCTGGGCTTTCTGGTAGACACCCCACATCCAGTGGCGGTGATGCTGTTATTAGCACACAGAAAAGAGGCATTCATTATGAAGAAAGCCCTGTACTTGAAACAAACATATATATGCCTTAAATCTATAAGTAATATGGCATCTAACAGGCAAAGGAGTCTAATGTGTATTTGAGCATAAACATTAAAGCACAGCAACCCCACAGACTCAGAAGCTGGGAGATGTGAAAGATGAAGATTGTGCACATGATTGAAAAGAACGCACTGTGCCTGGGCTCAAAACACAATTATTTGTTCATATTTACAAAAAGCTAGAGGAACTCTCAAAAGTGAGCATGTGTGTGTGTGTGTGTGTGTGTGTGTGTGTGTGTGCTCATGCGTGTGTGGAACAACTGCTACTCAACGACATTCCAGTTTAATAATTAAAAATGAGTTATTTTGACTGTCACTAATTGGAAAGAGAATAATGAGACTCAGTTAATAGGTTTGACTTTTTCCCTTTCAAAAATAAATGATTTTTCCTAAATAACTCTAACAAAAATACTTCATTAATGTTACTTTTTAATTTTATTTTACATATCAACCACAGCCTCCCCTCTCTCCTTTCTTCCTGTTCCCTTCCCCCACCTCCTTCTACCTTGCTTCTCATCCATTCTTCCTCTGTCTCCTTTCAGACAGAGTAAGGTCTTTCTTGGAAATTAACAAAGTTAACAAAGCATGACATATCAAATTGAGGCAGGGCCAAGTTCCTGGCCACTGCATCAAGGTTGAACAAGGTATCCCACCATTGGGAACAGGTTTCAATGTACCAGCTCATGTCCCCAGATGCAGAGGGCCTAGGTCAGTCCCATGTCGGCTCCCTCTAGATGTCCATCCATCTGTGAGCTCCTACAAGCTCAGGTCAGCAGTCTCTGTGGCTTTTGCTGTCATGACCTCCCTGGCTCATATACTCACTTCTCCCTCTCTTCAACTGGACTCCAGGAGCTCAGCCCAGTGCTGGTTTGGATGCTTTAGGTTGTGTCTTTTAGATGTTAGCATTACATTTTTTTAACTTACAAGTATAAAAAAACAATACTTTTCCTTAAAGTCTACACAAGATTTGTCTGACATTACTTTCTTTTTCTGCAGGACATGAGAGATTGACACTGCTTTTAATATTCCAAGAACCCCCTTCTTCATTACTTACTGTCCTAACAATTTTTAAAGACAAAATTTATAGTTAAATATTAATTTCCACCAAGTATGTGATTTTTGTTGCTGCTCTTCTTGGGCCTCTTAAAGCTAAATTTCCTTTTGTGGCTCTTGGGACTATAGGATTCTTGGATTCTTTTAATCTATGAGGATATAGAAATGTCTTTTTTTCCTTTTTTAGAAACTAGTTTTATTACTGCATGCTAAACCACTTTCTTTATTTTTCTCTGCTCCCCTCAATGCCTCTTCCCTCCCTCATTCAGCCCTCCCCCCAAGGTCCCCGTGTTCCCAATTTACTCAGGAGATCTGGTCTTTTTCTACTTCCCATGTATATTAGACCTATGTAAGTTTCTCTTAGTGTCCTCATTGTTGTCTAAGTTCTCTGGGATTGTGGTTTGTAGACTGGCTTTCTTTCCTTTATGTTTAAAAACCACCTATGAGAGAGTAGTACATGTAATAATTGTCTTTCTGGGTCTGGGTTACCTCACTCAAAATAATGT
>LOEQ01002596.1:292025-302818 GCA_001685075.1 Bramus lutescens | reverse complement strand
TCTTTATTAACCAATGAAAGTAACACATAGACAGATGACCCTCCTATACCACCTACTGAACCTGGAGAGAGGCTGGCATCAAGCAAATCCTAGTGCTCTTCCTGTCTGTACCCCCACAGCACTCGGGTTAAAGGTACTTGTGTGATCAAATCCACCTTTTTATGTATATGCTGGGTACTCAAATTCAGATGTTCATCCATCAAGAGCTGTTATTCACTAAGCTTTCTCACGGGAAGGATAAAAATATATGGCTAAACATCCATAACCTGCAAATCCCAGTGCTGAAATCTTCATTTGGTGACAAAAAATGTCCAGCTGGGGCTCTGTCTTTGATGTAGATTGACTTCATATATGTATATATTTAAGGGAGTTCCTGTTGCATTAAGTTTCCATACTACTCTCAGATGGCCCTTAGTTTTAGCTGCCTTTCCTTGTACTCCCCCTTATCTTCATCTTCCTCTCTCCTCTCTGCTTGGTACTTCTATTCCAGTCCCTCCACATCAATAGAAAACTATGTATTTCCCTTTCCAATGGAGATCTCCTTACTCTATAACTAACCTCTGAGGTTCTATGGATTGTAGCTTGGTTATCACTGACATAATGGCTAATACCCACATATAAATAAGTACATAAAATATTTGTCTTTCTGGTTCTGGGTTACCTCACTTAGGATTATTATTTCAAGTTCCATGCATTTGCCAGAAAATTCCATGGTGTTATTTTATTTTCAATCAGCTAAGTAATAGTCCATTCTATAAATGTACCACATATCCTTTATCCAATTTTCTGTTGAGGGACATGTAGGTTGTTTCCAATTTCTGTCTATTATGAATAGAATACCATTGAATATGGTTGACCAAGTGTCCTTGTGGTAGGGTTAAGCATATTTTGGTGATAGGCTCAAATGGGATCTTGAGGATCTTGAGGTAGACTGATTCCGATCTTCCTTAGTAGCTGGCACACTGATTTCCATAGTGGATGTACAAGTTTGTACTCCTACCAGCAACAGATGAGAGTTCCCCTTACTTTACATCCCTGTCAGCATCAGCTGTTACTTTTTTATTGATCTTAGTAATTCTGATTTTTTTATTTGATTTTCTCTGATGACTAAGGATGTTGAACATTCCTTTAATAATTTCTTAGCTATTTGAGGTTCCTATTTTAAGATCTCTCTCTCTCTCATATAATTTTTAATCATGTTCTTTCTAATGTATAGTTTTTGAATTCTTTATATATTGTTAATATTAGCGCTTTTTTGAACATGTAGTTGATAGAAATATTTTCCCCTTCTGTAGGGTACTGCTTTGTCTGAATGATGGTGTCCTTCACTTTGCAGATACTTTGCAGTTTCATGAGGTCCCATTTGGTAATTGTTGATCTTAGTGTCTGTGCTAAAAGTGAATTGAAGATTATTACCCACTTTCCTCTCCACCAAGTACAGTGTATCTGATTTTATGTTGAGGTCTTTCTTGGATCTCTCTCAAGTTGAGTCTTTGACAGCGTACTAAGTGTGGATCTATTTAGATTCTCCTACATGAAGCCATTCAGGCTGACCAACATCATTTGTGGAAATGCCTTCTTTTTTCCCAATTCTGTTTCTCACTTATTTTTCACGAATCAGGTATCCATAGGGGTATGGATCTATGTATCTGTCTTCAATTAGATTCCATTGGCCTATGTGTTTATTTTTATAAATTATTAATATAATGGTATTTTTATTACTATAGACCTATAATACTATTTGAGGTCAGGGATGGTGATACCCCTGTAGTTATTTTAGCATTCATGGTTGTTTTAGCTGTCATGAGATTTCTGTGTTTCCATATGAAGTTGAAAGTTGTCCTTTCAAGGTCTGTGAATGATGTGAGAAATCCTTCTGTATATGTATTACTTAATTGATCAATGAATAAAGAAACTGTTCCTGGCCAATGGCTTAACAGAACATAGCCAGGCTGGAAGAGATATACATTTGTAGACAGAGTAGGTGGAGTCAGAAATGCCATGGAGCCACCAAAGGAGAAAGATGCAAGCCACTAGCTGGAACCTTGAGGGTAGGGCACAAGCCTCATGTTAAAATACAAAATAATAGGAATGGGTTAAATTAAGATGTAAGAGCTAGCCAATAAGAAGCTAGAGCTAATAGGTCAAGAAGTGATTTAATTAATACAGTTTCTGTATGGTTTATTTCAGGGCTAAGCAAATGGGAAAAAACAAGAGGCCTTTTAATGGGAAATGCATTGAATCTGTAGATTGTTTTTGGTAAGATGACCATTTTTACTATGTTAATTCTACCAATCCATGAGCATGGGGGAATCTTCCCGTCTTCCTATATCTGCTTCTTTCTCTTTTTTCAGTCCCATAATTTTTTTTTATCATCCAAGCCTTTCACTTACTTGATTAGAGTTTCCCAAGATATTTTATATTTTTTGAGGTTATTGTGAAATGTGTTGTTTCCCTGATTTCTTTCAGTACATTTGTCATTATAGCATTTAATATTTTTTCTCTTTTTCTGTACCATTAATATTTTTATATTTATGGGCTGAGGAAAAAATTTCTTTTCCAGTCTATTTAATATTTTGTTTGCTTCTTTTACCTTGATTAGCATATTCATCTTTAGATGAAGGAAATTTTATTTTATTAAAAAAAATAGTTTTTGGGTCTGTGTCTTTGACCTGGATTTCTTCTCCTTCATCTACTTCTATTATTCTTAGATTTAGACTTTTCATAATGTTCCAGATTTCCTGGATATTTTGTGTCAGTAATTTTTTTTTACATTTGGCATTTTCTTTGACTGAGGCATTCATTTCTTCATTCATATCTTCAATGCCTGCGATTCCTTCTTCCATCTGTTATATTCCATTAAGTCTTGTTATGGTTCCTATTTTTTTCTAAATTTTTCATTGCCAGATTTCCCTGATTTTGGATTATCTTTATTAATTCAATTTGCACTTTCAAGTCTTGAACTATCTCATTCACTCTTTTCCACTGTTTCTCTTTACATAGATTTCTTTAAGGGATTTATTAATTTCTTCTTAAAGGAACCTTATCATAGTCATAAAGGCTATTTTAAGACATTTGTATTATGCCCCAGCTTTGTCAAAATTCTCAGGGTATACTATGATAGGGTTGCTGGGCTTAGTGGAGGCATATCATTCTGACTGTTATTGGTTGTGTTTTTATGCTGGTGACTAAGAATTATTGTAATTCTAGATGCTGATGTCTAGTCTTAACTTTGTTGGGTGGATGTTTGGTTTCTTGGTTTCTCTTGTCCTGTCTGGCTCTTTGGATGGTGTGGTATCTCTGTGCTGCCTCTTAGGAAATTCTTCTGGGATCCTGTCAAGTATGGTCACTGGGGCTTCTGGGTAAAATGTGTGTCTAGATTTTGGTAGCTGACACATAGGAATAGGGATGGACTGGGAATGGGGGGGATGCTGAGGGTTTTCCACAGAAAGGAGAAAAGAAGAATGTTCTATCAGGATCTGCTTAGTTTCATAAGAATGAGGCAGAGATTGAGGAGATAACCCAACAGGTGTTCTCTACAGAGCTGGGGATGAGACTGGGCTATTAGATTTGAAGGGCAAGAGAGATACTGAAGATCTGAAACCCACCTACCTATTTCACTGGCCTACTTGCTTCTCTGGCTGGCTTGGTTACAGGGCTCCCAAGGAATTTCCACTAGAGATGGGCCATGAGATAATGGTGTGAATGGAAAAGAGGGTTAGAGGAGATCTTGGTGTTTCCCTAAAGATAGGGACAGAAAGAATGGGAGGAGGCTGCAGCAGGCGTTCTGCTAAATAGATGGGTGTGGACTAGGGATTGGATTTGGAGGAGAGGTGGGATAGGTAAAGATCTCATTTAGCCTAACAGCTTCACTAACTGGAGTGGCCTGAAGGTCCCCAGCAAATCCTGATTATTTTTTATTTGCTAGATATCCTCCTTCTTACCTCCTAACATTTTATATCATTTATTTACTTTTTATGGAAGATAGCTTTGAGGAGCTAAACATGACTATTTTGACAATTTGATTTATAAATCATGTTCACAAAGTCTTACAGGAGTAAATTTGGCAGAAATATATTATCTAGTGGTCAGTCAGGAGTTACACATTTTGTGGAATTAAGATATACATAGGTATTATTGTCTCCTTTGTTCTCAGTCTGACCATGCAGGACATGTAGCACACTGCATTGTCTTGATTGGACCAATTCATGCAATTTCAGAGAGAGGTCCAAAGTGAATCTAGGAGCACATAATTTTTGCCTTGAGGATTAGCATATTGTAACTTTAATCCTCTTATCCATAGGAGTGGCTTCCTTCTGAGAAACTTCCTCTAAAACCCTTAATGATGTAATATCATAAAACCTTTGATTTCTGGCTATAGTTTAATCATCACAAGAGATATATGTAAAAGCAATAGCCTGCACTTTAAATTATTGTTATTACTGTTATCTTCCTGTAGATTATGGTGGACATGAGTCAAATCATCTAACTCACACTGCACTGAATTATAAAGTAAGTGAGACCAAATATCCTAGAGAAGGCTTCTGGCTGAAGAAACACTTGCATGACATGAAGGATGTGCCAAAAGCTTCAGTCATAGATTTATTTTGTAGGGAAACTCATATCCTCTATACTGATCTTCTGATCTGATTTTTGGCTGGAAAACACCAGTCCTATGCTCTGGTACATGCCTTATGGATGTAGACAAATAAGAAAGCAAGCTACTGCCTTCCAACTCTGATCTACTACTGATTTAACAATCTCACAAAACTCAGAATATCTTTAGTATTTGGTTGTATCTCTTCCATGGAGCAACTTGAATTTTTCAAATGTCCCTGTTTTGCCAGTACCCAACACCTCATGAGAACCACTTGCTTGGTAGCAACCTTAAGGTGGGGTGGGATTTTTCTTACCCCTAATTAAAAACCCTAGATAGAAATGGTAAAAATATGTAATTAGAAAGAAAGACATAGTGAATTAGACTCTTTGAGATAATATTCACACAGAAGATGAGTACTTTGTAAGAAATTAGACAGTATTTGAAATGAATGGTTTGTGTATTGGTGGTTTAGCAGCAGTGTCAGGAAGATGTAAAAGCTTACACATTAGGTCCAAACTGGTACCTCTGAAATTGAAACAGTGCGTTTTTCTATTCACAAGATACTGTTTTATGTCAAGATTTGCTTGGTATTCTAGAATCCACATTAAACATCTTGTCAAAATGACTAATCTATTACAACCCAAGGCTTTATTTTCTGATTCTATTTTCATTTTGTTGATGTGTAATTCCGCCCTGTATGCTTGAATATGTTTTATTACCATTGGTTAATAAAGAAGCTTCTTAGGCCTGTGGCTGGCTAGAATAGAGCTAGGTGGGAAAACTAAACTGAATGCAGGGAGAAAGAAGGCAGAGTCAGGGAGATGTCATGTAGCAGCTGAATGAAAAAGGTGTCAATGTAGCTGTCCAAGGAGAAAGAGGTAAAAAAAATCATGAACCTTGTGGTAAAATATGAAATAATAGAAATGGGTTAATTTAAGATATAAGAGCTATCTAGAAAGATGCCTAGGCCATTGGCCAAACAGTATTGTAATTAATATAGTTTCTGTGTGATTATTCAGGTCNGCTAGGTGGGAAAACTAAACTGAATGCAGGGAGAAAGAAGGCAGAGTCAGGGAGATGTCATGTAGCAGCTGAATGAAAAAGGTGTCAATGTAGCTGTCCAAGGAGAAAGAGGTAAAAAAAATCATGAACCTTGTGGTAAAATATGAAATAATAGAAATGGGTTAATTTAAGATATAAGAGCTATCTAGAAAGATGCCTAGGCCATTGGCCAAACAGTATTGTAATTAATATAGTTTCTGTGTGATTATTCAGGTCTGGGTGGCTGAGAAGTGTAAGAACAGCCTCCATTTAAAAATGGCACCGGCTATCACGGGCATGGATACACGTAAGATCTAACAAAAAGATTAAACAAAAAGTGGGCTTCTAGACCCAAAAAAATGGAAGCCAAGCATGGCTACTTGGTGGTCACATTCTTTTTCAGATTGGCTCTGTTTGTTGGCAGCAAGCAGAGGTGCAGCTCCTTTAATAGAAAGCTTTCTGACTTAGGCTTAGCAGCAGAAAACTGCATAGCTCCTTTAAGAAATTCCATCCTGGTTTGTGCAAGGCTCTGGCTCTTTCATGAGGTCCTGCTTGAATGGGGTTTGTGGGCAGTGTGCTGCAAGCTACTTGGTGGCAGTATGGGCCAACTGCTTCCCAGAGTTGGGGAAGTAAATATGGCTCCCAGAGCTGTAGTAAATAGACCTCGGCCATGTTGGAAAGCTGAGCAGTACACAGCTAACAACCACAGCTGCTCTGGACCTGTCCATGCCTGTCTAACAGTTTAAATCAGTGATTAACAAACAAGATTACAGACACTCACTAAAGACAGATTCAGACAAAAACATACATTTAGACAGGTCATAACGTGTGTAAAAAATGTACATAGGCTTAAGGAAAAAAGAAACTGGGTATAGGCTGTTATAGAAAAAATAATTTTAAAAATTAAACAAGGTCTTTAAATAGACAGTAAAAGTAATATAAAATGCTACAGACAGTCATAAAGAAGTAAAGATAATAAAATAAATATTAAAAAGTAATAGAGAAAAAGCCACCTAAAATGGAATAGATGCAAAGAGTCTGGATCATGCATATTATTCTGTTTTCTTTGGGTTTTTTGATGATTAATGAGTTAACGGCTGAAAGACACTTGATTATGGTGACTGCTAATCTAAAGCAACATATATATTTTAAAGCTATCTCGACTTAAAAATTTGAGTCTAAGGATATGTTACTTTGGAAAAGAAGTTCTATTTTTGTTTCCATAGAGGATGGAAACCTGTGGATTTCTTCCAGACTAATGTAGTTTGATGGAACAGGAACCCCTGAAAGGAATCCATGAATCCTAAAAATACTTTGCCCAACAAATAGCAGGAAGAAGTTTGGAGAAAACAATGGCCAAAATCTCAAAATGATTGTTTATAAACGTTTGTTTGCATCTTGATCTATTGATACTAATTTAATGTCAGTTTTATTATACTGCTCACATATATTTCTACTTTTATTTAAGGTATTATGTTTATGCAGCTCATTTAAAAATGTAATGTACAATTAAAATTATTGATTAATAGATGGCCATCTATAACAGTTAAACTTATCATCATGTTAGTTGAGTTTTTTAGATGTACAGAGAAATATTTAAGATGGATAGGTATTCTTCAAACATTTCAAAAACCAATAGAATATGGCATTTAAAATGTTTTAAGAACTTAGACTTTTCTCAACAATGAGGTATGTTTGCTTCTGGCAGCAACAACTACTTCAGAGAGGTTGAGGGGCATTAAAAAAACTCGTTATGGAATTTGCCCTCAATGTGACAAGGCTAACCATTTGGGAAAGAAACTGCTTTTGCCTGGACTGCTTGATGGTATGCTGTATGAATTGGACATGCAGGACCCACAGAAAAGTGACTTCTGAACCTTCCAAATAGTGGGATGGTCCTTCAGGGTCTGACGTCACAGAAAAAAACTGCTAGATATTCTGCAGGACACAGAAGAAAGTGACTGACAAACTGCCAATATAGGCAAAACAGTCTTTCAAATTTCCTGCTTCACTGACAAGCCTTCCAGATATTATGGTCCTATAAGCTGAAGACAAATGCCCCAATGTTACAAAAGAACTTTGGGTGACTGTCCAAGCAGCAAGATATCTCTATAATTTCTAGAACTTTGGAAGTTGCTTAAAATGTACTTTCTGTTTACTCAGGTAATATCATAACCTTGTGGGATTTTTGATGGAGTTGAAGACTAGATAGTTATAATTGTTTTCCTTAGAAAAGGATAAATTAGATATGAAGCTTTAGCATCACAAAGAAATATTGTAACTGTAATTCTTGATACCTGTTTTGTTACATGTAATTTTACTATGTTAAAGTTGATACTCTCCTTTTTATTTAGACAGAAAAGGGGAGATTATGTGGGATTTTCCTCTGTATAATGTGAATATGTTTTGTTACTATTAGCTAATAAAGAATCTCTTCCGCCTATGGCAGGGCAGAATAGAGAATAGAGCTAGGCAGGAAAACTAAATTGAATGCAGGAAGAAACAAGATGGAGTCAGGGAGACACTGTGTATCTGCAAAATAAGAAAGGCACCATGCAGCTGTCCAAGAATCAAGAAGTTACAAACCATGACCTTCGTGGTAAAATATTAAATAATAGAAATGGCCTAATTTCTGATTTAAGAGCTAGCTAGAAAGATGCCTTAGCTGTTGGCCAAACAGTGTTGTAAGTGATATAGTTTTTGTGTGAATACAGACCTGAGTGGCCAGGAAACCAACATGCAGTCTCCATTTACAATTATTATTAACAAAAATGATATCATGATATCACACTCTACTGTCTCCTACTGATATAGGATGATTGTTTAGGAAGTTGTCAAGAGTTTATAATTTAAAAGTATTGTGTGTGTGTGTGTGTGTGCACATGCATTTGTGCTCTCATGTGCACGCACAAAGTGTGTGAGTCTCATTATATATTGGAAGAGAGATTGGGGCCTCAAAATAATTTACCTAATGGAAAATAAAACACCCAAAACAAACTGAAGAGCACACAGCGGTGAGAAAATATGAATGTGTATAGAAAGAAGTAGCTACAGATAAGATTTAAATGTAAAAGCTAATGTAAATATTTTTGAATAATACTTAATTGAGGCTTGAATTTGAATTTTAAGCAAAATTATTTTTTTATTGGTTAGGGGTGAATCTATATAGCCCACAGAGAAAGCTTCGTTAGTATGTATATTTTCCTGATACATTAAAAATTTAGTGGGTGTCTTGTCCATCCCTAATAGAAAAGGAGGTGCCTTGTCTTACTGCAACCTCATAATTCCCTGCTTGGCTGACTTAAGTTGGAGGCCTGCTCTTTTCTAAAGAGAAAGGAAGAGGAGTGGATGGGAAAAATGAGGTGAGGGGAGATTGGGAGAAAGGACTTGGAGGAGAGAAGGCAGTCAGGGAAATTAATTTATTAACTAATAAAAAATTAAATAATGAGGTATAAAAGTTTAGAGTAGTTTCAGACTTTCAAAATAACTTATTAATACAGAAAAATCTATACTTCATCTAGTTGTTAATATCTCACCTTCTTGAGTTGTATTTGTCATAATTGGTACCTACATTATACATTATGAACTAAAGCTTACACATTACTTAGATTCCTAATTTTGTCCTCTCAGGTCTCTTTCTGTTTCAGTATCACACATTTACATATATTTCCTGTATAACACTTTGCAGCTATTTGTCATGTCCCCCTTGGCATCTTGTGGCTGTGACAAGTCTGCCTTAGTCTGTCCTTGCTTTTAAGGCTTTGAAAGTTTTGATTTTTTTTACTAGTCAGAGAATATTCTATACAATCTTTCCCTACTGATTTTATTTGTTGATCTCTAAAAATGAGACTGTGTGTGTGTGTGTGTACTTTTATGTGCATGCATGGTTTCTTTTTCATCAAAAGATTATAAATGTGAAGTGTGTTTTCATCCTATGCCAGGGGTACATACATCAACATAATGTTTTAATCCTCAGATTATAGTTTTTAGATTTGTCCACAGTTAAACATTACCTCACATCTTTCCATTGACATCTTTTGGAAGAATGTTGCTATGTGTTGCTCACACTTAAGGTGTAAATAATATACATACTTATTGAAGCTGTACATAAATGGTTGAATTTAACTGTATAAATAACTGTCCCTTTGATTTATTTAGTTACATACATTTACTAGTATGGACTTGGACATTTTTCTTATACTAATGAATAATAATCCAGTAATAATTTTTGCACAGATCAACTTCTTCCATCTCTGGCTACAGAGGATCTTTAACTTGACTCCTGGATATGACTGATAACTTTATGAATCCATTTCCCCATCACCCCTTTCCCTCTTTCTCTTCCTTTATTATTTTCTCCCTCCTCTTTACTTTCCTCATCACAGTAATCTCTGGGTCCCTTTGTATTTCCTACCCTAGTCCTAGAATCATATATTGTTCTTTGTGTTCTTGTTACTTTTAAAAAAATGGTATTAGAAAGCAAAATTTAGTTAATGTTTCCCACTGCTCCTAGTATGATCCAAAACCCCAGATTTTAAACATAGATCATCTGTTATCTATCTTTATTCAGTAAAATGTGAAGTCAACCTGATATCTACAGCTCATATATCCCTGAATGAATTATCCTGACCATCTCCTTTCACCTGTAGTTAATTTTAACATGAACAAATATATTATCTATTTACAAACTGTTCATGTGCAATATGCATTCTAGTATATTCAGAAGTGTTAATTGTGCTCTTGTGGAGAGTCAAGAAAAGCTTCATCCATCAGTGCTTATGGTCTGTCCCTTTGCTTTTACTTAGATTGAATTCATTTCCAGAGTCTGAAGAGCATCATTTACCTACTCTACTTCAATGAGATTGATTGCTGCCAGATTGATTGATTGTTCACCCACCATCTGTATTCCATTTTGGACTCTCTTGTAGGAGAACATGAATAATGAAATCCCACACTAACTCAGAATTGAGTATAATAAGGGGCTCCTTATTTAGGGGGGACTCACAGATCACAGTCCTTTGCAAAATGGGGAACAGGACCCAAATCCAGCTTCCAGACAAGAAAGAGGTGTGTGTGTGTGTTTGTGTGTGTGTGCATGTGCACACACGAGAGAGAGAGAGAGAGAGAGAGAGAGAGAGAGAGAGAGAGAGAG
>LOEQ01002596.1:258368-286634 GCA_001685075.1 Bramus lutescens | reverse complement strand
TCAGTGTCTGTGCTGCTGGGGTTATATTTAGGAGGTGGTCTCCTGTGCCAATGCATTCAAGTGTACTTCTCACTTTCTCTTCTATGAGGTTCAATGTTTTATGTTGAGGTTTTTGTGTCATTTAAACTTGAGTTTTGTGCATGGCCATAGCTGTGGATTTGTTTTCATGCTTCTACATGTTGATGTTAAGTTACACCAGCACCATTTGTTGAATGTGTTTTCTTTTTTTTCCAATTTTCCATATTTTAGGCAGACTTTCAACTTGGATTAGAAAGATAGTTTACAAACTTTTAATAAGACATACAATGGTTAAAACCTTATTTAAAATATCCGATGGGAGACCTTGAGCCACTAAGTGAAATTCTTAAAGGGAGCAGTGATCCAAATTCCACTCTACAGCTTACAGAAGCTGCCAAACAGGTGTAGAGTATGCTATACAGAAACAGCAAGTACATTATATTAATTATGATCAGCCTTGGCAAGCATGTATATTACCTACAAAACTTACCCCTAGAGCAGTTTTATGCCCAAACAATCTGCTTTTCTGGCTGTACTCTCTGAATATCCTATGAGGATGTTTTGAGTTATCATCTCTTATAGTTCACACTTTATAGTGTAAAATTGTATGTTTTTGATGGATATTTAATGTCACAGATCTTCCAGTAGAATGTCACAAAATGGTGTATTCAATCTGCTGTAATTATTAATCTGTTAACCATATTTTTGTTTTATTTTTTTCCAGAATAACATAAAAATGGAATCACAACTTTTAAAAGTTACTTAACTCATAGAAATATAAATTTAAGATTCCCTCTTTTTATATACCTGAATTGATAAATCATTTTTTCTTCATTTTTAGAGACAGACTTTCACTATGTAGAACAAGCGTACTTCAAACTCACAGAGATTTGCCTGCCTCTACCTCCCTGGTGTTGAAATTAAAGGCCACTACAGTCAACTTCAAGATACTTTCTTTTACTGAGTAATATGATGTTATATAGATATACTACATGTTATTTGTCCATTCACCTATTTAAAAGCATCTAGACTGCTGCTAATTTATGACAATAAGAGTTTCTATAAATATTTAGTGCATGTTTTATGTGGAAATATATTTAAATAGACTAGGCGAAAAGCTAAAACCATTATAGTTGTACTGAATCTAAAGAACTTGATTAGGGATATGTATCTACCTCTCTATATATCTACATATACCTACGTAAGATTTAAATAGAAGTATAGTAAGATTAAAAGGAATGTCAGGATTAAAATAATGAGTCCAGGAACAAGGATGGTAGGTAAATGGCTTGAGATAACCAAGTTGATCAGAAAAAGACAAAGAACAGGACTCTTGGAAAATAGCAGTGTCTGAAGGCTTCATGCCCCCTAAAAAGGCCCTCTGGGAGATATAAGATACTGTGTCCTTGAATATATTCCTAATTGTAGCTAAAAATGGTTCCTCCAAACCTTCTACTTATTCTGGGCTGCTGCACAGACAGTGGTAAATGCAAAATGCCTTAGATTATAACCACATCTTAGTACTGTGATTGGAGTTAATTTTCCATAGACAGTAAAGGCAGAAGGCTGATGATAAAACTACAAGCTGATCATATCAATGTGAGAACAAAGAGAGACAAAATTAATGAACTATCAAAGTCAGAAACCAGCAATATCTGCAAGGTTGGTGACTAGCCATGTGGACCAGGTCTAGTGGCCAATAGATAAGTCAAGTTCAACAGCTACAGAGGAAGAATTCATGCATGGCCATCAATTAATTGGGTGAACAGAACAGGAATAATGTGTAACCACATTATTCTGGTTGGGCCAGAAGAACATATACAAAGTTACAAGTTTATGTTTTGGAGGGAAAATCTATCTCTGATCTTGCAACAATATCTGGATCTTGTTGTGTTTGAGTTTTGTTCTCTAATGGCTTTTAAAAAGTCACTGACTTTAGTTTGTCTGGCTTTTTTTTTGTTGGTGGTGAAAGGAGTGATAGCTACGTTCCCTTTCCACATCAGAGTAAAAATTGGAAGTCTCTTTCACCTTGGTTTAAGTAATCTCAAAAATATCCAATGGAATTTTATCCATTTGAATAAGCACATATTTTGAATTAATATTTTACATGCCAGTAAAATACTGGAAAGAAACTGTTAATATTAAAAAATTATTATATTCTAAAATACAACAATAGGAGATGGACAACTCTTTCTACATATTGTGAATCAGTAACAATATTGAGAGGTTCTTTGAAATCCCTTAGTACCATAAGAATAGCATATAATTCTGCCTTCTGGACAGAATTATAATGGTTTTGTTCCACCTTACTTAATTTTTCTGATTTGTAATCTGCCTTCCCTGATATATTTGCATCAGTATAAAATGTATGGGCTCCAGTTATGGTGCATCATGTACAATTTGTGGAAGAATCCAAGAAGTTCTCTTTATAAGGTTAAGTCTATTGCTTTTGGGATAATTGCTATTAATTTCTCCCCAAAATTAGCACAAGCCCTTTACCAGGGTTCATTGTCTTATGTAACTTTTTTTTTCTTCAGCAGTAAAAGGCACTATAATCTGTGCTGGGTCTATACCTGCTAATTGATGAAGTATCAATTTACCTTTTATAATTAATTCAGAGACTTTTTATATAAGTTTTAAATTTTTTACTTGCTTAATGTGGTAAAAAGATGCATTCTAAGATAATGTCATCCCTCTGCATTAAAATTTCTGTAGGAGGAATTCTGGAAGGCAATAGGACTAGAATACAAATAAGATTTGGATTTACCCTATCCACATGTGCCTCCTATAATTTTTTCCTCAACAATCATTAATTCCTTTTCTGCTTTAGCATTAATTCTCTGGGACAATTTAAGTCCTTATCCCAATATAAAGTTTTATTCAGATAGACTATTAGGTTAGTTATTATCCCAACAGTTGGATATAGACTGGAAATGTCTCCCAATAATCTTTGAAAGTCATTAAGAGTCTGCAGCCAGTCTATCCTAATTTGTGCCTTTTGTGTTCTACTTTTCTGCAAATCTATTCTGTAACCTAGGTAATTAACAGAATCTGCTCTTTAAATCTTTTCAGGAGCAATTTATAATCCACATTTAGGCAAAACTTTCTTTACTTCTTCAAATATCTTTTCTAAAGTATCTGTATTTGAATCGGATAACAAAATATCATCCATGTAATGGTAGGTTATAGACTTAGGAAATTGCTTATGTATTATTTCCAATGACTGGCTGACAAAGTATTGGCACAGGGTGGGGCTTTTGAACATGCCCTGTGGGAAGATGACCTATTGATATCTCCTAGTAGGCTGAGAATTATATGTAGTCACTGTGAAGGCAAACTTTTCTATATCCTTTTCTTGTAAAGGTATAGTGAAGAGACAATCCTTTAAATCAGTAACTATTGGAGACCATCCCTTTGGTAACAGAGAAGGCAGAGGAATTCCAGATTGTAGGGGCCCATAAGATGAATAACCTTGTTCATAGTTCTAAGATCTATCACCCTTCTCCATTTTCCAGATTTCTTTTTAACAACAAATGCAGGACAATTCCAAGGGCTGGTTGATTCTTCAAAATGTCAAGTATCTAGTTGCTCTTGTACCAGCTGTTTGAAAGCCTGCAACTTTTCCTCAGATAGAGGTCACTGTTTAACCCATATTGGTTTCTCAGTTAACCACTTTAAAGATAGGGCCATTAGTACCTCTGAAGGTTTATCAATTATTTGTGTTCTTGTACAGCCTGAATGGCTGCTGACCATTGTCTATAATATCTTCTAATATTTTCCCCAGAAACATAAGTTTTTTTTGGCTGCATGAATGTTAATGAGTATTCCATTGCTGCAATAGGTCATGACCCCACAAATTCACTGCAATATTAACTATATATGGCCTCAATCTTCCTATTTGCCTTTCTGGTCCTATGCATTCAGCCCATCTCATGCTTTTTTTCCTTCTCATGCTTTGTTTTACCCAAGATAGGGTTCCAGTTCCCAGGAACTGAACATCTACTTCTTGAAGAGACCAATTTGGATCCCAAGATTCTGGAGCAATGATATTTACATCCATACCTGTGTCTTGTAAGCCTTCAATAAAAATGGCATTTATACACACTCTTAGCTTTGGTCTTTGATCATTTATAGAAGTCTGCCAGAATATACATTTCCTATGTCCTACTAGAGTTTTTGGCTCATCTTCCACATTTATTTCATCACTCAGACCAGTATTATTTTTAATAGTAAGCACTGGATTTTTAATTTTCTTGGTGATACATGTTTTACACAGTAACTGGGAATGACTGCACTACGTTCATCATGGGGGCCTGTAAGAGGCCCCGCATGGCATTTCCTGATGGTATCAGGTTGCCTTTTCTGTCTTTCATTGACTTACATTCATTGGTCCAATGTCGGCCTTTGCCATACCTCCTACATATACCTAAAAGCTGAGTCCTCCTATTCATGCCATTCCCAGAGGAGACATTATTCCTAGGAATCCCTCATGTACAGTCCCTTGTCATATGCCTCATTCTACAACAATTAAAACATTTGGTATTTTGATGTCTTCTCTTACCATTGGATAGTACTTTTCCTACCCATGTTTCAGTACCATAGTCAAGTGTCTCAACATTCATTGTATGCAAGACCCATGCATCCATGGGTGCTAATCTGATCTTTACAGGCCCAATGATCCTTTTGCATTTTAGGTTGGCATTCTCGTAAGCCAAATATTCAATTATTATATGTCTAGCTTCTGGGTCAATTACCCCTATTTGTACAGCCCTAGCCAGTCTTTGCAAAAAGTCACTAAAAGGTTCTCTCTGACCCTCCTTGTTCCTGAATCCTGGCCCAAGTTTTTAAACCTGATGTTCTGCATAGGGATAAGTATTCATTATAAAGAGTTTGAACCTAAGGATCAGAGTAAAGTCCCATACCTAGAATTTGATCTAGGGAAATCTCAAGTCCTTTTCCTTTTTCTTTTTGTTCTAAAATCTATCTTCTTCCATAAAATAGCACCTCTAGAGCAACTGTGGTGCATTTTCCAGGACTGCTGAGATTAACTGAGTCCAGTCTTGTGGCATTGCTTTGTTACTGGAAGCCCACATTTTGACCAATTCCCTGACAAATGTAGTCCATAAGCTACAATTGCTTGGTTTATTTCCTTTAGATCAGTCATATGTATGGGCTTACATGAATATTCTTTGACAAACTTAGGGTACTTGGGGCCGGATACTCTTTCTAATGTTATTACTGGAAAAGCAGACAGAACTATGGTGAAGTTATCCTGGAGGTTTTCATGTACTGATGAGGCTAATTTTTGTCTTTGTACCCTTTGTCCCTGGTCACCAAATTTGATAAGTTCCTCAATTCTTTCAAATCTATTTACCACTGCCTTTTATAAAGTCTGGATCTCTTGTCCATTGTTCCATTCTAATGCCATCATTGAGGATTCCATGTTATGAAATCTTTCCAGTAGAGATAATGTCTCATCCTTGGACATAATCTTCATAGCATACATATTACCTTCCTGGAGAGACATTCTATCAGTTAATCTGTCATACCCCTTTGATAGAGTCTGATTAATACATTCAACAGTACAAATCCTCTCAAATAATGATTAAGCAACAACTGTCATTGATTGTGTTTTATGTGCCAAATTTGCTGTATCCTTTTCCAAAGAGCTTTTCCTTTTCATAAATCATTATCAGTCTGTACCATAGCTAAAAGTACCTCCGTTGACTGAGTTTTGTTAGTTAAATTGTTTGTATCCTTCTTCAGAGTTCTGACTGTTTTTTGAGACGCTTGGTTTCAGTCTGTAAGACTGTACCATTACTAAAAGCACCTCATTCTTAACTTTATTATTAAACCATATTTTTAAGAAAAAATATTGAGGACAAGACTAATCCCCAGAATCAAAAATAGTGATGCAGGAGGGAAATCATATGAGTCTTATAAAACCTCATACATGGTGTGAGTAAAGAGACTATTGAAACCTTGGACAGTTAGGTTATCGGACATATTGCCCTTTTATATAATAAATTTATAATTTATATTTCAAATTATAGGTCTTACCTATGGTTGAGTTTGAGCTGGGGTAGGTACAATAACCATTACCTTCCAGTAGGTGTCACAGGCCACCCACAAAACAAATCCAGCAGGGCCTAGTGGTGTACTTGGAGTCACATGTCTGGTCTAGATCTGATTTTGGAGTGAATGCTAAAAGATATGCTCAGATTAAAAATAGTTATTTAATAGAAATCAGAGTGTGCACTCTTTGGTGAGCCCTTATTGGTCATCAGCTGCACAAGCACAGGCATAACAATATAACAGAGGCAACCAGGAAAGCCCATGTTCTGTCTGAGTTTCCACGGTGTGTAGTTGTGGGACACAGGCATCAGGGAGAGCACACAGGCCCTTGAAGCTGCTCTGAGGCATGTAATGAGAAAACTGAAAGAACCATGTCCAATCTGGAGCAGGAAAGGCCATTGTGTGAGAATTCTATATCCAAATGAACTGCCAGTTCAGCTCACAGGCTACGGCTGAGGTGGGCTGAGGTGGGCTGAGGGAGGACTCATGCTGAGCCAGCTGTGCTCTGAGCTTGGTGGTATGCAGTCAGAGCCAAGGGTTCTAAAACCAAACAGCTGGGTGCCAGATGAAGGTGGAAGTCACGAAATAATCCCACACCAGTTCAGAATTATGAATAATAAAAGGGTTACTTATTTAAGGGGAAAACTTACAGATCACTGTCCTAGACAACAGTACTCTGTGTGAACAGGAACAGAGTCTAGCAGCTGGAATTGGGAGCCAGAAGCGAAAGAGCAAGGGTATGGTTTACAGCTGCATTTAGAATATAAGAGTCCATGCCCAAGTGGGGTGGTATCTTAAATGCTATTGGCTGAAGGAGCAGAATTTGCTCCTACAGAAATCACTTATAGTTTATTTTTTGTTGTTAGAAGATTAAGAATCTATAACTGATTTTTATGCTAAATTTCTTTTATCTATCTTTTGGGAGAGGCTGCTTGTTCATTTCTGGCTGCCCAGAATTGAAATAACCACATAAAACTTCATTAATTAAATAACTGCTTGGCCTATTAGCTCTAGTTTTTTTTATTGGCTAGTTCTTACATCATAAACAACCCATCTCCATTAATATGTATATCGCCACATAGCTGTGGTATACTGGCAAGGCTTTGTCACATCTATCTCTGGTGGAGGCCACATGGCATCTCATGACTCTTCCTTATTTCTCCCAGCATTCAGTTTAGGTTTCCCTGCCTAGTTCTTCTCTGCCCTAGCAGAGGCCAAGGCAGCTACCTATTCATTAACCAATAAAAGCAATACAATACAGAAGGACTTCTCACACCATTTCCCCTTTTCTGTTTAAATAAAAAGGAAGTTTTAATTTTAAGATACCAAAATTACATATAATAAAAGAGTTTTCAAGCAAGAATTATAATTACTATATTTATATCTACTTTATATTTTATCATTACTAAGGAAAACTATAACTATCTATTCTTCAACTGCATCAAAGACTCCAGAAGGATATAATATTACCTAAGTAAACAGGAAGTGCATTGTAAACAAATCTCTAGAATCAACAGAGACATCTCACTGCCTAGACAGTCATTCAAAGTTCTTCTCTATCGTTGGAGCATCCATCTTCAGTCTACAGGCCCATAGTATCTGGCAGACCTTCCCCTAAAATAGGAAAAGTCAGAGATAGTTCTGCTTATGTTGGCAGTGCATCAGTTACTTTCTTCTATGTCCATCAGAATGTCAGGCAGACTCTTTCATGAATAGGAATCCTGAAGTATTGTCTCACCTCCTTTAGGAAACTTTAAGAGTCATTTTTCTGTGGGTCCTGAATGTCAGGTTCATCAAGCAGTCCACAAAAGAGCAGTTTCTTGCTCAAATGGCTAATAAACTCCATAATGAGCCTCTTCAATGCCAATCTTCCTCTTGAAGTAATTGGTGCTGCCAGGGGCAGATGTGTCTCATGTCATGAAAAGTCCTAAGTTCTTAAAACATTTTAAGTGCCATATTCTGTAGTCTTTGAAAGATCTGAAGAATATCTATCCATCTGAAATACATCTCTGTGCATCTATAAAAACCTAACTAACATGACTACAAGCTTGACTATTACAGATGACTCTCTATTAACCTAAATTTCTTAATTATACATTACATTTTTAAATAAGCTGCACAAACATAATACTTTAATCAAGAGCAGAAATATACAAATAATAAAATTTACCTTAAATTTGTATCAATAAACCAAGATACATACCAGTTCAAATTATTCATATCTATATCATACCTCCTTTCAATATAAACAAACATTTATAAACAATCATTTAGGGAATTTGGGCATAGTTCTCTTCAAACTGCTTTCTGCCTTTTGTTGGGTGAAGTAATCTTTGGGGGGTGTTCATGGTGACTGTTCAGGAGGTCTTGGTCCATCAAACCACATTAGTCTTGAAGGATTCCACAGGTTCTCATCCTCTGTGGAAACAAAAGAAGAACCTCTTTTNAAAGTCCTAAGTTCTTAAAACATTTTAAGTGCCATATTCTGTAGTCTTTGAAAGATCTGAAGAATATCTATCCATCTGAAATACATCTCTGTGCATCTATAAAAACCTAACTAACATGACTACAAGCTTGACTATTACAGATGACTCTCTATTAACCTAAATTTCTTAATTATACATTACATTTTTAAATAAGCTGCACAAACATAATACTTTAATCAAGAGCAGAAATATACAAATAATAAAATTTACCTTAAATTTGTATCAATAAACCAAGATACATACCAGTTCAAATTATTCATATCTATATCATACCTCCTTTCAATATAAACAAACATTTATAAACAATCATTTAGGGAATTTGGGCATAGTTCTCTTCAAACTGCTTTCTGCCTTTTGTTGGGTGAAGTAATCTTTGGGGGGTGTTCATGGTGACTGTTCAGGAGGTCTTGGTCCATCAAACCACATTAGTCTTGAAGGATTCCACAGGTTCTCATCCTCTGTGGAAACAAAAGAAGAACCTCTTTTCTAAAGCAACATATTCTTAGACCCAAGTTTTGAAGACGAGATACCTTTAATGTATATCTGTTGGTTTAGCTTAGCAGCCTATAAAATAAAATGTCTCTCTGTATTTAGTTCCTTCACAGTCAAAAATTAAAAAAAAAACCCACAATAATATACATAATCCAGACTCTCTGTATTTCCATCTTTATGTGGCTTATTTTTCTTATTCTATTGCTTTTTCTACAACTTTAATATATGACTGTCTGTACTCTGTCTCTTTAAAGGCTTTATTTTATTTTATTAAACCATTTTTTCTTTAACTCTTCATACTCTTTTTCTTCTCCCCCCCAGCGAACATACATTTTTTAAAGCTACATACATTTTTATATGACTTTGTAATTACTGTGTATTTGTAATCATTCTCAACCAGAAATGGTTTTTGTTTGTTTATTTGTTTGTTTTGTTTTTCAAAACAGGCATGGCTAGGACCAACTCTGTGGTCTTTCCTGTTGCCTCTACCCAGTTCAACATGGCAGAGGCATGCTTATGGCTTCTGAGAGTCACGCACATTGCCCCAGCTCCAGGGTCTCTGTGTCACCATCAAGCAATTTATAACATGCTTCTCACAAACCCTATTTAAATGCTCAGTTTTCTAAAATAGCCAGAGTTTGTGCTGGCAGCATGAACCAGAAAGCCATCATTTCAAAACAGCATGGATTTTTTTCTTTTCTTTGCCACCACTGAATCAGGAAGACCTCTCTTAAGGGAGCTGTGGCATGCCAGTAGCAAACAGAGCAAGATGCTGTGTTAAACTGTCTTTTTGCATCTAGAATTCCTTCCCAAACTCACTCATGTTTTAAGTGGATTTAATTGGCGCATGCTGGCAAGCCAATTTGTAGTGGGAGGCTGCTTGTTCGGTGGTGGCTGCCAAGATCATGAAATGATCACACAGAAGCTGTATTAATTAAATCACCACTTGGTTTATTAGCTCTAGTTTCTTATTAGCTAGTCCTTACATCATAAACTAACCCATTTCCATTAATCTGTTTATTGCCACATGGCTGTGGCTTATTGGTAAGGTTCTGTTTCCTCTGTCTCTTGTGGCAGGTACTTGGTGTCTTGTGACACTGCCTTCTTTCTCCCAGCATTCAGTTTAGTTTTTCCAGTCTAACTCTACTCTGACCTATCACAGGCCAAGGCCACTTACATATTCATTAACCAATAAAAGCAGCACATATACAAAGGACTTCCCAAACCATCTATCCTCAAATTTACTCAATGTATTCAATGTCTAGGGTAGGTATTGTCATTTTCTTTAGTGTACCATGAAACAAAATTGTTTCTGAGAGACTGCTGTAAAATTCTGTATCAGAATGATAAAATGTTGGTTATATTTACTGCAGTATGTTAGGCAGACTCAACTTTTCAATTGTCATTCTGAAAAGTATCTTTATGCCAAAAGATCAACAGAAAGAAAAAATATTTTTCTAGTGGTTACTAAGGTTGTACAACAGTACTGAAACTGAGAAATAGTATCTTTCTTTAGTGTGTCTTTGATTTTTATTGTTTTAAAATCTGGGATTTGAACACTTTGCATTTGTATTTCTGAGAAAAATTTCCTCTTTCATGTTGCAGTGTCTAATGATACTTTTATACATTTGGTTAATTGACAGTAAACTTCTCCTCAGTCTAGTTAATTCATGAAGTGGCATTCCAGTGGCAACTTGAGACTTATAGCCATATTAACAGGTCCACATGTCTCTTTGTAACTGCTTCTATGAGACTGGACTTGGTGAATTTAGCTGGGTTTAGGAGCTTCCTAAGACTTATGGTTGGTTTACTTACTCAACCTTGCTAAGCTTTGTTTGCTTGTTGTGGCTTAAGAGGCCTCACTCAAGAAAAATTGGTAAGCATCACATGTTCTGGGGGCTTTATTCACTGTATCAGCCTTTCTAACTTTGTCGCTAAAATTCTTTCTGTAACTAGTAAGCAGGAATCAGGAACTGTGTCCTGGACTGAGTAGTCAGTAAGATTTGTGACAACTAATTGGATCTTGGTTAGTTAATATACATCCTTTGCATTTTCTGAGACACAGAATCACGGATGATAAGTCAAATTGCATTATAAGGTTCTGCCTCTTGGGTTTTCTCTTGAGCCTGATGTAAAATATCAGACATTGTGAACAGTATTCTCTTAAACTTGCTATTTTAATTACTCTGACAGTTAGTGCCTCATTGAAATAAGCAAAGTATATTCCCAATCTAGAAAGTCTTCCAGGCACAGTGATAAATTTAAGAGACAACAGATGCGCAAATGTAAGCTATTTAAATTTGGAATGCTTCTCAGTGACAGATAATTTGGTATCTGGAAATAAGCCTTAATAACCAGTTCTTTAAAGGTTGGGCATGATTTATACTTTGCCTCTATTCGTTCTGGGAATATAAAATACTTGAGTGATGTGGTTGGTCTAGGAAAATATCTCTCTCACAGTACCTTATTCATCTAGAAATCTCATTGTATTTTTACCTTGTGTCTAAGTATAACTGAACTAAGAAGAAGCTTTATGGCATTAAAATAATTTTACTTTTGAGAAATTTATATATGAGCAGTACATAATCATTCCTGGACTCCCATCTTTCTCCAGCTCTCCCTGTTCTGCCCACACTCCCTCTTCAAATCATAATCTCTTCTTTGATTATTATTTTTACATGTTTAATGTAATTCCATTTAGCACTGCTCACATTTACTTGTGTCTAGAGCTGACCACTTGGTATTGGACACTTATACAGGAGGTCATGCTTGCAGGAAACTGATTCTCTCTCTGTTGCTTTTCATCTAGAGGTGGAATCATGTGCAAGTTGCCCTGTACACATTGGCATGCCAATTGATGTTGTCATTATGCTGGACCAAAAAGGAAATAAAAAGGATAAAATTGGAAAAGAAAAAGTCAAATTATCCCTTTTCATAGATGATATGATATTATACATAAAATATCTCAAAAATTTACCAGAAAACTTTTGGAAATGATCAACACTTTCATCCAAGTACCAGAGTATAAAAATAACATAAAATCAGTAACTTTCATATATGTTGGTATATATATTTCAATTAAAAGAATTATGAAAAAGATCATGGATATACTCCCATTCACGAATGTCTGAAAATCAATACATAAACTAAGGCTCTATAATAAAATGTTCATTCTACCAAAATCAATTTACATTTTCAGTGCAATCCTGATCAACTATCTCCTGATATTCTTCACAGAAATATGGAAAAAATCAAGTTCCTAGGGAAACACTAATGACTTGCATGTAGTCAAAGAAGCCTTGTGCATAAAGAACAATGCTGGCAGAGTTACCATACCAGAGTTATAGTATAATACAGAACTGTGGTAATAAAAACACCATGGTACTAATACAAAACCAGACATATAGGTCAATGGAACAGAATAGAAGATTCAAATATGAGTGTACAAATATTATAGCCACTTGGTATTATGGTTACTATTGCTATGATAAAACACCATGACCAAAGGCACTTAGGAAGGAAAGGGTTTATTTGACATAAGCTTCTACCACACAAGTAAAAAGAAGTCAGGATAGGTACTCAAACAGGGCAGGAACACTGAGACAGGAGCTGATGCAGAGGCCATGGAGAAGTGGTGCTCCCTGTGGCTTGCTCATCCTGCTTTTTTATAAAACCCAGGACCACCAGCCCAGGGATAGCAATACCCATAATGGGCTGGGCCCTCCCACATCAAGCTCTCATCAAAAAAGTCATACAGCTGTTGGATGGAAAGGCTTTTTGTTTGTTCCAGCTGCCCGTCTAGCTCACACCCAAAATAATTGGACAGAAACTGTACTAATTAAAACACTGCCTGGCCATTAGATCTAACTTTTTATTGACTAACTCTTACATGTTAGTTTAACCCATCTCCATTAATCTGTGTATCACCATGTGGCAGAGGCTTACTGAAGATTCTAACCAGCGTCCATCTCAGGTGAAGGATCCATGGCTTCTCTGACTCCATCCTTCTTCCTCCCAGCATTCAGTTCTGTTTTCCCCGTCTACCTAAGTTCTGCCCTATCAAAAGGCCAAGGCAATTTATTTATTCCTTAACCAATGAAAGCAACACATAAACAGAAGTACCTCCTACACCATACAGCTAGGTCTTATGAACTAATTTTCTTAGCTAAAGTTCCCTTCTTTTTTGTTCGTCAAGTGACCACAAACCTATCTAGCATACACATGATATTTGAGAAAGATGTCAAAAATATGCACTTGAAGAAAGACAGTATCTTCTATAAGTTGTGCTAGGAAAACTGAATGTCCATACATAGAAGTAGGAAATTCTACCCATGTCTATAACCCTGCACAACATCAAATAAATCAAATAACTCAATGTGAAACCAGAGACAATTCTTTTAACGGCTGATGATGACATGTAGAAAACCTCCATTGTAGTCTTGTAGCTTGCTCTGAACTAGTTAGCTATAATGTAGCAAAGTGTCTGCTTTAGTAAAAGACTGTGAATGATATATTGATCTTTGATAGTAAGTATTTCTGGTCACTAAGTTGGATATTAGTTTTTATTTATATAATATATATTTATATTCTAAATCATATTCTCTAACTTTTTAAATATGGAGTCTATTCTTGTTTAAAAGATTTACTACAGGTGAAGGAGCTGTGATATAGATGAGTTATTTGGAACTAGACTCCCCACAATACATTGATCTCTGCATTGTGTCCATTGCTAAAATTAAGGTTTCTTTGATGACTGTTTATCAGTACATTCATTTGTTTGGATAAAGAGATGAGTTAGATTCAAGTAAAGAATTACTCTGGTCTAACAAAATGGTTGATGGAGACATGTTGATCCTTTTCATAGGTCCTCACTAGACCCAGGAGCTCAACATTCTCTCAGGAATAGATTGGTCCTGTCAGGAGCAATCATGTCTCACGTCAACAGAACCCTAAGTTATTTAGATGCCATGTTTGATAGATCCTTGATATGGTTGAAGATAACTTATCTATGCAGAA
Organism: Bramus lutescens; assembly: GCA_001685075.1. Taxonomy (NCBI): domain Eukaryota; kingdom Metazoa; phylum Chordata; class Mammalia; order Rodentia; family Cricetidae; genus Bramus; species Bramus lutescens. The sequence goes on along the minus strand of LOEQ01002596.1, from coordinate 272,547 downwards.
TATAACCTCTGTGTTTCTAAAGAACCTAATTAATCTGACTATATGTATAACAAATAAGACTATTGACCTATAATACTTAACACCCGTATAACTTAAAGACTAAGACTTCATATCAGAATATTAAATAATCTGTAAACAACTGTGCAGGAAATGAGGACAATGACCTCAAAATGTAAACAGTGTATAAGTATCTTGATCAGAGGTAGACATGTATAATGCAATATGATAATTATAAATATATCCTAAAAATTGTATCAGTGTACAAAATGTCTTAAACAGAGGTAGAAACATGCATGCATACAATCTGACAAAATAACTTTGCATAGGTGTACAAATATTGTGAACAGAAATAACAAATATAACTTGAAATTGTATCAGTATACAAGAAACTATACAAACATAAATTGTCCATAAATAATAGCTCACAAGTATTCACTCTATTACTCACTGTTATTATTATTAGTGTGAATATGTTCACACTAAACTACTTATTATACCATTCAATTTTCTTTCTTTTTTATTTTTATTTTTTTGAAGGAGATCTCTGGGCCTACATAATTTTTGCCCCAATCCTCTATCCCAACCTCAGTTGTGTAGCACAAAAGCCACGGAGAGAGAGCGATCCCTGGGTAGGCCCGTGGTTTTTTCTGGGTACCCAAAAGGTCATGCCCTAACCTGGTCCAACCTCTTAAAGATTATTGGCTAACAGAGGTTCCCTATCACCACATCTTTAAGGGTACCTCACATTGTTGTTCATTTTCATGGTTCATGGGTGTTGCATCTGGTTAGTTCTGCTAAATCTCTTTCTTCCCTCGGCAGCTTGCATTATATTTTCTGGTACCTTGAAGGCTAGACTACAGGAAAGATGCTTTTGTTTCAGAACCAGCCTGAATCCTTAGAGTCTTGTGTCTTAAAGTGCCACAACTTCATCAGTAAGAGCCCACCCTCAACTCCTGAGAGAGAAGCAAGAGCTACATGGATAATCTATATTATTTGGGAATCATTTGTAATCCTCTGAATAACCATTTGAAAGGAGGTTGCTTATGACTGCTACTAGGATGTTTATAAGTCTATGGTTCTTATGGAGAGCACTATTATCTCAAGTGGCTTAACTCACATATATACAATTTTAGTTAAATATAAGTAATATAATTCCTTGAGGCTGTATCAAATAATCTCCTTCTCTATCTATATTGACTTCCCCACCCTGCTCCTCTGTTGAGTCCCTGTCTCCATTTTCAATTTCCCTTCATATCACCTCTATTCTGCAATTTCTCTCTCAAGTCAAATCCCCATCCTCCACACACCTATAGCTATTTTATACTTTCTTGGTTTGCATGGTTACTCCATGTTGTAAACTTACATCTGAGATTTTGAAGCTAGGAGACACAGATGAAAATAACTATGAAGCATTTCTTTCTCAATCATGATTACCTCACTCAATACAATCTTTTCTAGGTCCATCCATTTACCTAAAAATTTTATGCTTTCATTTTCCTGCATATATGGCTCAGGGAGCATCACAGAAAAGTAGGCAGGAAGGTTGTAGGAGTCAGAAAACCAGTGTCTTATTTAGGGTTACTATAGCTGGGATGAAATACCATGACCAAAGAAAGTATGAAAAGAAAGGGTTTATTTGGCTTATGTTTCTGTACCACAATTCATTATCAAAGGGCGTCAGGACAGGAACTCAAACAAGGCAGGAATCTAGAGGCAGAAGATGATGCAGAGGCCCTGGAGGAATGCTGCTGACTGGTTTGTCCATCATGACTTGCTAGTCTATTGCCTTATTGAACTAAGGACTGATGTGAGATTCCCCTCTGTGTTCTGTGAATACCATTTGTTAATAAAGAAATTGTCTTAGCCTGTGATAGGGCAAAAGACTAATGCTAGGTGGGGAAAACTAAACTGAATGCTGGGAGAAAGGAGGCAGAGTCAAGAGAAGCCATGTAGCCCCACCCAAGAAAGACTTCAGAACTTTACCTGGTAAGCCACAGCATTGTGGAGATACGCAGATTAATGGAGATGGGTTAATTTAAAAAATAAGAGTTAGGTAGAAATACACTTAAGCTATTTACCAAATAGTATTGTAAATAATATGGATTCTGTGTGATTATTTTGGGGCTGAGCAGCCAGTAATGGAACAAGTGGCCTCCTACTACACAGGACCACCAACCAGCTCAAAGGATGGCATCACCCACAATGGGCTGGGCACTCCCCATCAATCACTAACTAAGAAAATATTCTTGTCTATGGCCATATCTTATGGAGCAATTTTCATTTAAAAATACTTTGTCTTGAATACATGTTTCCTATTTTTGTTGTTTTTATTGAGTTATACATTTTTTCTCTGATTCCATCCCTCCCTCTCCTTTTCCCTTCTATGCTCTCATATGACTCCCATGCTCCCAATTTATTCAGGAGATCTTTAATTTTTCTCCTTCCTATTTAGACCCATGTGTGTTTCTCTTAGGGTCCTCATAGTTGTCTAGGTTCTCTGGGATTGTGATTTGTAAGCTGGTTTTTCTTTGCTTTATTTCTAAAAGCCACTTATGAGTTAGTTAGTGCATATGATATTTGTCTTCTGGGTCTGGGTTACTTCACGCAGTATGACATTTTCTAGACACACCCATTTGCCCACATATTTCAAGATGTCGGTTGAGGGCCATCTAGGTTGTTTCCAGGTTCTGGATATTGTGAATAATGCTGCTATGAATATAGTTGGGCACATGTCCTTGTGCTATAATTGAGAATCCTTTTGGTATATACCCAAAAGTGGTATTTCAGGGTCTTCAGGTAGATTGTTTCATAATTTTCTTAGTAATTGCCATACTGATTTCCAAAGTGGTTGTACAAGTTTGTATTCTCACCAGCAATGGAGAAGTGGTCTCCCTAGCTCACATCCTCTCCAACATAAGCTATCATCCATGATTTTTATCTTGGGCATTCTTATAGGTATAAGATGGAATCTCAGAGTTGTTTTGATTTGCATTTCTCTAATGGCAAAGAATGTTGAACATTTCCTTAAGTGTCTTTCAGCCATTTGAGATTTGTCTGTTGAGAGTTCTCTGTTTAGGTCTGTACCCCATTTTTTATTGAATTACTTGTTCTTTTGATATCAAATTTCTTGAGTTCTTTGTATATTTTGGAGATCAGACCTCTTTCTGATTTGGGGTTAGTGAAGATCTTTTTCTATTCTGTAGGCTGTTGTTTTGTCTTGTTGACTGTGTCCTTTGCTTTAGAGAAGCTTCTCAATTTCAGGAGGTACCATTTATTAATTGTTTATCTCAGTGCTACTGGGGCTATATTTAGGACATGATCTCCTGTGCCAATTCGTTCAAGTGTACTTTTCACTTTCTTTTCTGTAAGATTTAGTGTGATTGAATTTAGCATTTCCTTAATTAAATGTCAAGACGACATAAAACTATCCAGCACAATCAAGAAGACTAGGAATGACTGCATAAACAAGACTGGAATAATTGTATTATCTAAGGACATATTAAGAAGGAAGGAAGAAAACCTTGTGGGGCTGCACCCCTAGACCAAGAACAATAGGCAACTAATAATTCCTGGGAAAGGAGAATTAGGATTTTCCAGAGATGAAACTTCTTAATGACTGTCCAATGTAGAGTCATCATCCCTGAAACCATATACACACAAGCAGCAAAAATGGACTCAGTAGGTTGTATTTGTGTGTGTGTGTGTGTGCGTGTGTGTGTGACAATAATTTCAAAGGAGGATTCTATCAAATGGAGAGTGGAAGCTAGACATAAGAGGGATTTGAGCTAGGATACCTGGAAAGTGCTGCAGGGAGATATTAGAGGAGGAATGCATTGAATTTAAATTGAAAACATATTTAAAATAATAAAATTTAATTTCAGTGAAGCAGTACCCCAAGTACTTTTAAAAATTCTTATTACTACAAAATTTCATCTGAAAATTAGTCATAAATCTTTGCAAAGCTCAAATAAAACCATAAAGAAAAAAAGAAAAAGATGAATAGTCGATACTGCTCTGCATAAATATCCTAAAAACACTGAGAATATTCAACACAAATAGAACCCAGAAGTCCATGGCTTAGGTTTGGTCTTTACATGTCATAAAAAAGAATGTATAAGGTAGACTTTTCTCACTGTAGTACATTTGGCTAGGAAAAATTTGTCAAAAGGAACTTAAATGGATAATGTTCAATGAATGAACTGCTAACATTTTGTCATAACAACAAAGGTTTCTGTAGTGTTCCAAAAGGACTTTTTGCTGTTTTTTGTTCTGTTTTGTTTATTTGTTTTCTAAAGGTATATACACTGTATGCATGCTCTACTGGTGCCTGCAAAAAAAAGATGGAATTAGATTCTCTAGGTCTAGAGTTACAGATGATTGTGAACCTCCACATGGGTACTGAGAACTGAACCCACGTTCTCTGCATGAGAAGCCGGTGCTCCTTACCTTGGAGCCATCTCTCTAGCCCCTCAGAAGCATCTTTGGCCTTAGCCTTGATATCTTTCTTGAGTTCCCAGAAATTCCTAGACATGCTTTTAACAGTTTATCTGCAGTCATCTCCTCCACCTATACAAGTGGTCAGCAACCTCCTACACCAACAGAACGGCATAGATTCATACTTGCATACTGACTTTGAGATGGGTTCAAGACATGATACTTAAAATTCATTTGGGTAAAAAAAGTTCACACTCATTAAAATCAGAGAGGGCAAGTGGTGAGCAGCAAGCCTGTGTGTGTAACTCATGGGATCCCACATTCTCTTCTGTGTTAAAGAGAACATAGGCTTTAAAAACAACACAGATAAACAGGTTAAATGGTGACAGAAGATTAGAATTCACAAATTGGTTGACTCTGTGATAGATCTAATTGTTCTGTTTGTTGTACTGTACCTCTCCAGCTCATTGGAGTGGAGATATTTGTAAGAGGTTTGTGCACAATCACATTAGGTACATGAAGCTGTTTGAGCTCTGAGATCATCTGCAGTAGCAACACTTCAGGAGACTTTCACACATTGCTTTCTACCTTTCATTGGGTTTATGTGTGGAAAATGTTTAGTTTCAATTGGCCAGACCAAAAATAAAATAAAAACACAAAACACACACAGAAAAAAATCAGTGCAATTTTTGTTCTCACTGTCAAATCAACTCACATATATTTATTAACTTAAGCATATGTATTTAACATTGATAAAATTAGTATTTTTGTATATAGGTTTTAATGATAATATGTATATTAAGCATGTATATATGCGTTTACAAATACATATCTAATACATTTAAATTTAAACTTTATTTGTTTACTTTTATTGTGTGAATATTTTGATTGCATGTATGTCTGTTCACCACCTGTGTGCCTCGTCCCTGTGGAGGTCAGAAGAGGGCACTAGATTCCCTGAGACAGGAGTTACAAGTGGCTGTCTGTGAGCCACTTAGTCCTGGGGATCGCCCTGGCCCCCTTTAATCTTTATTTTAAATTATGTGTTTTAGTGTGGTATGTGTGTGGATAAGTGCATATATCTAAAATAGAAGTGGAAGTTAGAAGAGGGTATTTTATCTCCTGGCGCTAGAGTCACAGGCAATCGTGAGAGGCCCGATGGGTTCTGGGAACCAAATGATTCCTATGGTAGAGCATCAAGCACTCTTAACTTCTGAGTCACCTTTCCAGTTTTACACATAAAAATTCGGTATCATGGAAATAATGTAAAAGAGAAAGTATGAATGGGAATTTAAATAAATGGTGGTGAAAAAATAGATTCCAGGAAAATTCAAAGTAAATACTCAAATATCACCACCTACTCAAGCAAGCTTCAGATCAGATTAATGTAGAAACTCATATCACAAAATTCTAGACAATATACAGAAATAAACTGAAAATACTTAAAGTATAAACTGGTAAGTAAATATAACAATTTTAAACTTCTGTGTAGTATAAAACAATAATTTATAAATGTTTCAAAATTAGAGAAATAACTTTAGTCAATATGAAAATAACTAGTTGTATATTACAGATTTTTCTTATAAACAAAGGACTTATCTATACTACTTACAAAAGAAGATATTGAAAATTATCTAGTCATGGGACTAGGGAGATCCCTCGGTGAATAGCAGTGCTTTCTCTGCAAGTGTAGGAACCTGAAATTGAAGTTTAGTACCCATGTTAAAAAAATTGACTCTAATATCAGCCCTGGGTCCAAGAGCTTCCTGGCTGTGCATCCTGACTGAAATTACAAGCTTCCAGTTTGTGAGAGACCCTGTGTCATGACACTGAGGTGGAGACCTATAGAAATAGACATTCACAGTCCAGTTCTGACTTCTGCATGTACACACCCATAGGCAAATATGTTGGGTGCCACTCTGTAGTGATAGTGGAACAGGCCTGTTTTTCGTCTTGCCCGCCTCCCGCATGGCTAGCTTATACCCAGAAATAACAACATACAAATTGTATTCATTTAAACATTGCCTGGCCCATTANCCTAAGGGCTGGCCTATCAAAGGGGCCAAGGCAGTTTCTTTATTAAACAATGAATGTAACACATAGACAGATGACCCTCCTACATCACAGATACATAAGGTACACACACACACACCACACACACACACACACGAGTAAGTGAGTGCATGCACTCAAGAAAGCAACAACGAGAGATAGTGATAGTGGCAGAGAGAGAGGGAGGGATGAAATGAGAGAGAGAGAGAGAGAGAGAGAGAGAGGACACAGAGAGAACAGAGAGAGTTAGTCAATGTTTTTATAATAATTGGAATATTACCACTTCTTTCTCATATTGGTAAGCATTTGAAAAGTTCAACTGTCGCATGTGAATTTTACTTTTTGTTTTAACATCTATCATTTCTATATGTTCAATGTTTGTAAAATACTGTTTTAAGAAATTTACTTGCATCCCATAATTTAGATCTCATAATAAGCCTATTAATTTAATAAGCCCATTACCCACTTTTTCCAGATAGGAAGCTAAAGCCTGAAGAGATTCTGTTTCCAGATCATGAAGCAAGCAAGTTGGGAGATGTGGTATTCAAATCTAGGCGGGTTTTCTGGCAGGATTCGAGTTCTTGAGCAGTCTTATCACTGTACTTTTCAAGTTTCAGCCTGTTTCCAAAAGTACATTACAATGCATGTATAAACCAATATGTATATAATCACCTCCACAGACACACCATGCTTTAAAGAGGTGTATGTAAACCTGACTTACAAGTAAATACTAAGAACTAAAAGGAAGGGGGGCACAGAATTTCACATGGTGTCTACATGAATTTGGTAGCAGTACAAAGTATGAAGAGCCAAGTTTCTAGGTGAGTTTATAAAAGCACAGTTTTTTTTCTGTCTTAAAAATATCCTAATATGACTTCCATAACCTTTCAAATTCAGAATATCTATAAAATCCTACATAAAGGTTAGAATGAAAAATAGTAGCATGTGTACTTCTGAAACCTTTAGAGGAGTTATATGCAGAAGACTCAGTGTCTATAATGAGCCTGAGGGCAGCACCTCAGTACTTCCCCGATTTATTTACTCACTTAGGTAGGCTGGGAACAACAGTCATGTTTGACTTCCTAAGTCACCTGATTCTGATAGTGGATGTCCTATATATATATCAGATACACTTCTAGGAGTATGATAAATGAGTAAATGTGCTAATTTTTGCTGCTGTGGCATTTTTCATTCTCAAATAAAGACAGATGGTAGTCAAATAAAGAATATAAGACATGATTGAGGATTGATAGGGCATACTATTTCTTATAGGTTGGTTTGAAAGAAACATCAACACTCACTGAATGGTGTCTATGTGATCGCAAAACAAGCAGTAGAGGCAAGCTCAGAAGACTACATACCCTGAGGGACACAGGAGGTGTGGGTTTCTAGGGTGAATGTGTTCTTGGTTGCTGAGGGGCATTCAGGATGCGATTCACACTAGGGGACGTGAGCACAATCCACAGTGTGCTTCTCAGGTCATTATTAGAAGTTTGCTTTCCTTAAGGTGGTGCAGGTTTTGATTAGAGGATCAAAATGATAATAGCTTATTTTAAAAGCATGCTATAGCTGTTGAGTGAAGAAGAGACTCTAGAGAAAAAGGGTGGAAGCAGGAAGCTCAAGAACAGAGACAAGGCTGTTGCAAAAGTTCAACAAGTGAAGTGGTTAGAACCTGAGTTAGTTTGTGGCACTGGAATGAGGGAAGCACGTTTATGTTTATGATAAACTGTGAACCGGAAGCCAATGAGATTCGCTAATGAATGAACATTGATTAGGCTTGAGAGAAAAAGAAGAGAAATAAGTGATTCAGGAGGAAAAGGCCAAAGTTAATTCACTTAAATAATAAGTATGCCACCTGTGTCTAGTGCACGGAGTCCCACCGAATTCAGTTCTCCATTGACTGATGTAACAGCAGGTAAATGTGGGCTCTTCTGATTGTTTCCCGTGTCCAATCTCTGAGCCTCTAGGAAGGGAAACTGAAGCATGTCTGTGCTCAGAACTTGCTGTGGCACCTAATTAAAGTAAGTACTCGACATATTCTTATTAATGACTGTGTTATTAATGTAAGTTTTAAATAAATAACTACTTATTACATGGTACTTGTTGCAGGGAGAGGGCCTGCTTGTTCTTCCCAGCCGCCCTGCTAGCTTAGACCCGGAATAACCACAAAGAAACTGTATAATTAAATCACTGCTTGGCCCATTAGCTCCAGTTTCTTATTGGCTAACTCTCACATCTTGATTTAACCCATTTCTATTAATCTGTATATTGCCACATTGCAGTGGCTTACTGGGAAAGATTCTGCATGTCTGTCTCTGGCCGCTCCATGGCGTCTCTCTCCTACTCCGCCTCTCTTCTTCCCAGCATTCAGTTCTGTCTTCCCCGCCTACCTACCCTCTGCCCTATCAACCAGGCCAAGGCAGTTCGTCAGTCACCTTCTTTTGTATCCTGCAGAATGTCTCACAGACTCTTTGATGAAGCAGGAACCCCAAAGAATCATCTTACCTTTAGGCAAGTTCAGCAGTCATCTCTCTGTGGGTACTGCATGTTCAGTGAAGCAGTCCAGGCAAGAGCAGTTTCTTGCTCAAATGGCTAAGGAGTTTCATGTCAACTTGACACAAGCTAGAGTCATCAGAGAGGAAGGAACCTCAGCTGCAGAAATGCCTCCTTGAGATCCAGCTGTAAGGCATTTTCTCAATTAGTGATTAATGCGAGGAGGGGGAGCCCCTGGGGGTTGGTGCCATGCCTGGATTGTTGGTCCTGGGTTCTGTAAGAAAGCAGGCTGAGAAAACCATGGAAGCAAACCAGTAAGCAGCTCCTCTCCATGGCCTCTCTATCAGTTTCTGCCTCCAGCTTCTGATCCTGCTTGAGTTCTTATCCTGATTCCCTTGAGTGATGAGCAGCAATGTGGAACTGTAGGCAGAACAAACATTTTCCTCCTGAACATGTTTTTGGTCATGGTGCTTTGTCAGAGCAATAGAAACCCTAAGACATACATTCTGTTGAATTATGAGAGCATGCTCTTTATTTTCTACATTAGAAGGTTAAAATTATATGTAATTAAATTTATTTCTGTGTTTGATCATATTTCTTTATATGCCTGTTCAATGAGAGGGAGTAAGATAATCTATCTATATTCTAAGTATGGAACTTCACAAATATTTCTGATGACTCAGTTAGAAACTCTGAAGGTTTTAAACTTCCTGTGTTTTACCTTCTATAAAAACTTGCCAATTTTTCCTGTGAGGATATTGGATACTCCTTTATTACTCCACTGTCATGTATCCAGGACAACATAACATTAAGTCCAGGTTCCCACACTTTTATCTAGTTGACATCTCATCAGCCATATGGGTTATTTACATTTCTTGATATCTTCCTATACATAAATCACTTTCTGATTACCCTTCCTGGGTTTCAGAGTTCTTTGCTTCATTCCGTTAGAAAAGAAAGACTTTAATCTCCACCCCTGTTAATCCAAGGGTACTGCCGTTTCTCCACTGGCTTTTGTTAGGTGTCTCCACTACCTACTAACATTTTTTTTAAACATGGATTCTGTGGTGGTTTGGGTAGAAATGGTCCCCATAGATTCAGAGAGTAGCACATTAGGAGTACTGGCCTTGCTGGAGTAGGTGTGCCTCTGCTGGAGGAAGTGTGTCTCAGTCCACTTCCTTCTGCCTGCAGGTCAAGGAACTTTGAGCTCCTTCTCCAGCACCACATCTGCCTACATACTGCCGTCTTTCTCGTCATGAAGATAATGGACTAAACCTCTGAACTGTAAGCCAGCCCCAATAAATGTTCTCCTGTGGTCACGGTGTCTTTTCACAGCAATAGAATTCCAAACTAAGAAGGATCCACATGCAAGCCATTTCACTTAATCACCTTGATCTCTTCTCTTCCTGAAGAGTTCACATACTCTGGCTCTAATCAGAGATGTTCTCTTGCTATTTCACTTTCTCACTGTACTCAAATGTCCTATGTGGGCAGCATTGTTGCTGTTTTGTCATTGAGATCAATGACTAATGACTAAACCCACGAATTCCTTTTTTATTGCCAATCTAAAAGTCATGTAACTCTTCAGACAGTGTTTGAGAATATTCTCCTGCACACCACGAGTTTCCTCTAACTCGCTCTTCCTGAGCTATGCAGCTTTGCTTGCCTTTCAAGCCTTCTAACAGAGAATGCAATATTCTTGGAAGATTCACGTGAGTTTTGCCTTTTCAAATAGAATCTCTCCAGAAGGAAAGGGATCTATAATTGTAATACATTATACCCGCAATTTCTCAGTTATCTCATGTAGTTCAGTACAGCTGTGCCTTGACATCCATAAAGGATTGGATCTAGGAGTCCCTATAGATGGAATAATCTGCAGGAATCCTACAGCTTAGATAAATTGGTGTAATATTTGATACAGCTTAAATATTTATTCCTCTTTATTTTAAGTCATATCTTGATTTCTTACAGTATCTCATAAAATTTAAGTGCTATTTGAATAGTTTTTATACTGTATCATTGTGGAAACTATCTCTACATGCTTAGTACAGATTCATTTCCTTCAATTATTTTTATCTGAATCCACAGATGTGGAACACCTAGATACAGAGGCCCAACTGCATGATTTAAATGTAGTAAGTTCATATTGTCTTGGCTAGATTAATGAGTTATCACAAAAGATATTAAATGTATTTTATGTTCAAGTCTATGTATCATTCAGGTACAGGATTGGCAACTGACAGCCACTATAGCTACATTAATCCTTCTGACTTTAGTATCCACTTTTATTGAGCTTTTGACACCAATTTAATCTTAGCCCACAACCAAAGTACTATGAACTAAATTTTATAACTTATTTGAGATGAATTTATGATATATATTCATCCATTTATGAAAGCTGTTACAATGTTTTACAGAGACAGAATATCATAAAATGAGACAATAGGATTTTGGTGTTAGTCAAATTGAGCCCAAACTTCATGGAAGCCAGCAAAGTAACTGCCACTTACTCCACCCTTGTAGTTTCAGAAACAATTTGTTTACAGATAAATGCTAACTTCCACATTTATCCCCTAAAAGACCCCAGTTAAGTACAAAAGCCCAGCTTGAATCATGTAGGTGTATTCTCCTGAACTCTGGCCATTGTGTCTCTTAAGTTTTGTGTCCTGATCATAACGATCCAGATCTGGAGACACCACCTCTCTTTTATGAAATGAAGTAAATAAAATCTGATCTAGCTGTTTGGCTCTTCTAAATTCTCACCTTTTCTTCCTTCCTACAGACTTAATTCTTAACTATCCTTATGAGCTTTGTATACTTGTATCAGTTAAAGAGAAAATGACTTTGCAAAGTGACCAGAAATGGAACTTAACCAGTTTTCTAGTGTCTAACATTAAGTTGAAGCTGATAGTAACAATTTTGAGGAAGTGACTTCATGAAGGAAACAAAAGCTATCCAGATGAAACAAACCCATCTGTACCGCAGTTTCTATTACATGGAAAAGGAGAGAAGATGACACCACTGTGTGGTGGCTTGAATGAGAAATGTCCCCATACGTTCATGTATTTGATCTTGTTCTCCTAATGGTATTCTATGAGGAGATGATGAAACCCTCAGGTCATGGAGCTTTGGTAGAGAGCCTATAACCCTGAGGGTCAGCTTTGGGTGCTTGTAGTCTCACCCTATTTCTTGATTTGTTTATGATTCCTGTATGTGAAAATGCATGTTCTCAGACAGCTTCTTGCTCCTTTGACCATGTCATGCTTTTCCTACCATCATGAATTTTATTCTCAGTAATCATAGTATGTAGCAAATGATTTATTCCTACATTGCTTTTGTCACAGTATTTTATCATAGCAATAGAGAAGTAATTAATGAATGAACAACATTTAATTTTACAAAGTTATTGTTCAAAATACTGAAATATGCTGTACATGTAAAATTGTCAGCAAAACCACATCAGGAAAATTGAAGAAATATCTCAGATGCTAGAATGTTACAAGACAAACAAATAAACATAACCACTATAAAATAAATCAAAGTGAACTATGGGGCCCACTAAAAGAATTCCTTCATAAAGCAGTTCCAAAGTGGGGGAAATGGGGGAAATAAAATCAGTAATTTAAGTACAATTTTTATAATAGTAATATAAGATTCTAGATTTTTTTCAATTTTCTGACTGTATGAATACAAAGACTTGTTAATGTCTATAATATTTCAGAATAATGATAAAATGATCTTGCAGGCTTTCAGGGGAGAAATCAATTTATTCTGAATATAAAGCATTAGAATGGCAGTGATCATTATAATAAAAAGGGAATCCAGAAAATATAGTAGAAAATCGTCAAAATTCCAAGGAAAAGAGTTACTTAGGACACAGGTGAATAATGTAGTCAACAGAAAGAGAGAAAGGGACCTGAAAGACAACGGATCCTTAAAATATTGACTTCAATTCAAGGGAAGGGAAGAGGATATATCCTGTGTAATACTGAAGAGAAATCTCACCTTAGAATGGATTCCTGTGAGCAGAGCCTGTGCGAGATATGAGCAGAAATGAAAGAGTTGGTGAATGATCAAGGGAAAGAATAATAGCCTAAATATAACGATGCTTTTATGGGTGTCATATTGCAAGCGAACTCCAGAGAGAAGTAGTGACTTCTTGTAGTGTCGGGTCATCGGAAGGGCTGCTGAGTGCTAATTCAGTGGCATGTGGACTATAATTCACGGTCTCTGGCAAACACTCCTCCTTGTTTGCGTGTAGCGCTTGGAAGAATAAGGCAGAGGAGAGAGCTTGAGAATGGTTCTAGGACAAGGTCGTTATCAGAGCCATGATGCAGTGACATCAGCTACATCTGAAATTGAAGATTTGAGACAGGAAAGGTAACCACCGCAAGTTACAGAATCACTTTCTGAGACTGGAGCAAATCCTATCTCTTCAGAGGAGTTCTTTATAATGGCTAAATGGATAGACTATTTTGACTTTTCTACCCTCTCGGTATTTTTGAGAGGTAGGGTTTCACTATGCTGCAACTCTTGATCTTTCTGCCCTCACCTCCTGGCTGCTTGGATTTCAGGGTTATACTTGTCTGTTCAGCCTTATTTTGACTTTTTAGCATAAGCAAAGCCTTGTACAAGTGAAGATAAAATTGGGCTTGACCTAATGATAAATATAATACTAAATCAGAGGGGAAAATAATGTGATGACATTGTTTGCTATATGATTCAATATCTTCTTTTCCATCGTAAATTGTGAATACTGGCTAACTAAAAGTTTGATATAGTACATTTGGAGTTATACATGTTTAGAATATGCAAATTAGGGTAGGGTAAAAGAATGATATGGCAATAGAAGACTGAAATTTTTTAGATTTAGAAGTAACAACAGTGCATCTTTTTGAAATGTAGTCTGCATGGGAGAAGTAGGGATGTTCTGACGTTTCTGCAAGGCAAAGGCTTTCTGAATAATGGAAATTGGCATGCCACATAGAGATATTACCATTTTCTCAGCATGTGCTTTTCATTCTTTAAGGGTGCCAGACCTGTACCTTTACTTTCTTGGTGGAGCTATTTCCTTTTTCTCTTAAGGGTAAATAGGTAATAAAACCATCTTTTCTTACAGCCCCCAGAGGCAGATGCTCTCACTTTGTTTTTTTTTTTCATTAAAAATTTCCACCTCCTCCCCTCCTCCCATTTCCCTCCC
>LOEQ01002596.1:227069-239044 GCA_001685075.1 Bramus lutescens | reverse complement strand
GCAAATGGATGGAAATAGAAAACACTATACTAAGTGAGGTAACCCATACCTAAACCTGGCGTTTTTCTAATTTAAAAAAAAACATTCCATATATATTTAAAGGAATAACATATCACAGTTTAACGTGTAGTAATTTATACACAGAAAACATGTTAACATGTTAGGCAGTGTTTTCCAAACCCATGAATTAGTTTTACTATACTGTCCATTTCTGAGAAGAATGGTAAAATCTACTAATATGCTTGGGCAATTACAGATTTCTCCCTAGAGTTTCATTCCTTCTGGCCTCATTTATTCAGAAGCTTTATTGTTATGTTATACATACTGATGATTGTTGGGTATTTTTGATGAGCTGGTCATCCAATTTTTATGAACTGTTTATTTAACTCTGGAAATCTTCTTTAGCTGGTATATACCAGCTTTTTATGCTTACTCTTTTCATTGCATATTTTTCTATATATTATAGAATTATATCTATTCAGCCTTCTCCATTTTTGTTTTAAGATATCTCTGTTGTACATAATCTACACTTGGATACTGCTCTATTATTTAGTATATTTTGATAATACCTTGCATGTAATTGTCATATTCTGCCTTATGACAGAATGCCTCATAGAGTTGACTTTGAGAATATTTTCAAAGTACATTATTTGCTTCTGTTTATTTTTTTGTTTTTGTTGTTTTACTATTATTTTCTGGTTGTATCTTTTAATAGTTTAACATATTTTAGTATAACAGTTGGCTTTTCAGTTGAATAAGATATCATTATCTTCTATTTTTCAAAATAAACAATATAGTTTCATTATCTGTAACCAATAATATTTTAATTTTTACATGTGCAAATTGTAGACTTAGGTTCAGATGTAACTTATCATTTAACAGTCATTTATGCCCCAACAATGCTTAAGCATGAATGGGCATCCTGTTTTGGTGATTCTCCAGTTGTTCCTATCCTGGGCAGTCCTAGATGCTTGTGTTATTGTTATACCCAAGGTTCCACCGTCTTCCTTTATGCTGTCTATCCAGCACTTTCTGTGCCTTCCTCTTCAACTTATCTCATGCTCTCATCCTAGCAGTGCTGTCTTTGGGTGTCTGCCATCATTCATTCTCATCACATGGCCAAAGTATCTCAAGTACCACATTTGAATGCTTTCTTGGTGAGTCTCCCAGTCCCTTTCCCCCACACCACTTATCCACACCCAGGCACTGTACCAGGAGCCTTCTTAAGCCTCATCCAGGCAGTCTTACACCATCCCAAGACCTCTGCAACACTGACTATGACTGAAGTGGAATAATCCCAGCCTCTCTTAACAAAGAAGCAAATAAAAAACAAACAAACAAACAAACAAACGTTGAGTGTCTAAAAGACTGCCTTACAAACTCTTCCCACCTGGTTTGAAATCAAGTTTGCTAACGGCAGAAAGAGAACCAAGCTCCTACTCAACAGAGACAGGGTAAAATCTCATACCACACATATAACCAAGAAAATGGATCCACATGTCTGTATGTCACCCCCAAAACACGGTGTGAAAGGTCAAGATGATATACCTCTTCCAAAGACTGCCAGTCTTGTAAAAATTACCTAGATGAACTTTTTAGGACATGATTTCAAAGAATGATTGTAAACATGATCAAATAATCACAGGAATTTAAAAAAGACGTGAACTAACTGAATGAACTTAATCTAGGAATCAACTTCTGGTTGATGCTTTAAAAATATGCAAAATATATATCTGATTAAAATAATGAAGATGTATAAACTATATAAAGATAAAAATACTGGTGAAATTTAAATCATAACTGAATATAGAATTGAAAAATTCATTAACCAGATTTGAATATCCTTGGAAAATCCTTTATAGGAAGTAATCTATGAATTTAATATATTTCCTATCAAAATTCTGATAAAATTCTTTACAAAACCAAGAGAAAAAATCTTTACATTTGTACAGAAATACAAAGGCCTACAATAATCAAAGCAATCCTAATCATAAGGAAAAATTTTGTAGATACCACGATACCAGAACTCAAATTACACTGCAGTGCCATATAACAAAGTAGTATGATAATGGCACCACAGTATATATGTCTACCAATGGAATGGAATGGAGGATATAGAAATAAACCTGTAGAGCCATACATGGATGTCAAAAATGTGTATTAGAAATTATCATTAACAAATGGTTCTGCCAACATTGGATATCTACATGAAGAATCAAATTAGGTCCATATCTGTTATTCTATACAAAAATAAATTTAAAGTGAATTTAAGTTCTTAGTGTAAGATCTACAACTGGAATTACTAGAGAGTAACACAGGAAAACACTTAAAGAAATAGGACCAGGCGAAAACTCTATGAAAAGTACTCCAACAGGAAAAAAAATACCCAAGAATAGGCAACTATAATTACATGAAATTAAAATTGTCTGTACAACAACAAAACAATCCACAGAATAAAAAGCTACTAGATGGGAGAAAGGCATTGCCAACTATAATTGAGGCTGAATGTTATGATCTAGATTTAAAAGGATCTTAAAATTTTACACTCATGCACACACACATACACACAAACATACATACACAAACACTCATACAGTGTATAAAACAATAAACAGTCAGTTCTTAAAAGAAGAAATACAAATCACCAGTAAATATATTTTTGATTATTCCTTTTGTTTTTTGATACTATGATTACAAATTTTCGTTCTTCCCTTTTATCCCTTAAAACATCCATGTGCTCTGCTTTTTCTCTTTTAAATTCATAGCCTCTTTTTTTCATTGTTGTTATATGCATACAAGTGTATGTACAATAATATGTATTCCTCAATACATAAATACATGATGTGCCCTCTGAATAATTCTACTTGTAGGTATGTTTTTAGGGGTGACCATTTGATATTAAATAACCAGTTGTGCTCTTTCCTGGAGAAGAGTATTTCTCAAACTCTCTTCAGTCATTAGCAGCCTGTATGTAGGTCTTTGTGTATGGTTGAGGCCTCCTGGGATATTTCAAGACCATGTTAATATGACTATTGCTGTCTTCTTTTCAGCTCATGCTTAGGCAGTCATGTTGTTGAGACTTATGGGTGTCTTTTCTGACATTCCCAGGAGACACAACCTCACCTCTTCTACAATGATCTCCCAGCTTAGGTCCTGTGAGTGTTGTATGGTAGATATTTCCTTGGAACTGGGCTCTACAATGATCAGTAGATGTTTTTAAAAGTGCTAGACAGACTTACTCATCAGAGGAATACAAATTAAATCTACTTTAAGGTTTCATTTCATTCCTATCACTGTAGGTAGTATCATGAAAATAAAAAACTAATGGTGACAGTGTAGGAAAACAGAGCCCTCAATCACTGATGGTGGGAACATTAACTGTTGCAGCTGCTCAGGAACTGAGTATGGAGATTGCTTTAAAACCTGAAGGTGGAATTACCATGCAATACTATACTGTATCAATTCTGTGTACATAGTCCCAAAGCACTGTATGCCTCACCCCAATATGTTATGTGATGCTTTTGCTCTTTTACTCTTTGCTCTTTTGGGGGGCCTGCCATATAGCACCCAAACAAAGCACACACTCAGAGACTTTTTCTTAGTTATGAATGCCCAGCTTTAGCTTGGCTAATTTCTTGCCAGATTTCCTTAAATTATCCTGACTACCTTTTGCCTATGTCCTATTTCCGTTCCTTTCTTCTGTATATCTGACTTTCACTCATTCTTTGGCTGGCTGGGTGGCCCCTGACATCCTCCCCTTGTTCTTTAATTGTTCCTTCCTCTTTCTCATTTCTCCTTGTATTTATTGCCTCTGGCTGCCAGTCCTGTATATCCTTGCTCCTACCTCGCTATTGATCATTCAGGTGTTGTTGACAGGCAAAGCATCATAGCTTCACAGCTTTAAACAAATGCAGCATAAACAAAAGCACACATCTTAAAATAATACTCCCCAACAACAGTAGTTGGACTTGATGTCCATCCTCAGATGAATATGTAAGGAATATATGCTATGCAGAACACAATATATATTTGCATAGGGAAGAAGAAAATTGAAACTATGGAATTTGTAGAAAAATGGATGGATCTGGAACTTAACATAAGTGATGTAGCACATTCTTAATGGAAAAATATTTCTTGCTTTTGTTCATTTGCGAAGCTTAAATTTTAATTTAAAGATCTTTAAGGGGGAATATTTTAAGGAGGGGGAGAAAAGTAAGAGAGTAATGGAACTCATGTGCCACAAAACAAAATGAGTGTTTTTTGGGGAAAGGGGAGCAGTGCAGGGTTTGACAGAAGGATTGGGAAGGGGGTTGGAGGATATAAAAATATAGTAAGCAGTGATCAACATTTAGGCAATGACAGAGGAGGAACAAAGGAGGATCTACCCCTCACAGATACATTGTTTTTTTTTATGGAAAGATTCAGGGACAGGGAGAGCTGCTACATTCAGTGGTGTATAAATTGATAACCTCCAGAGAGCTCCAATGAGTAGTCCCAACACAGTGGTCACACAACTGACACTGGTTCAACTAAATAGGTTAAATTTGTGTAGCAAAGAAGAAAAATGAAATTTGTTTGAAAATGGATGGATTTGGAACTTAAGTGATGGAACATATTCTGAGTAGAAAATAGTTTACGGTTCTGTTCATATGTGGATTCTAAATTCTAATATATGTGTGTTTGTTCACACAACAAAACTAAAAGTCGTAAATCAGGGGAAAATATAGGCAGGCTGGAAGGAGAACAGTGGAAGGGAGTCTAGAGACTCAGGGGAAAAAGTAACAGTTACATTTAGATCTGAAATTTTCAAAGAACCTACTGAAAAAGTGCCATAATAAACTACTTTGCTAATTAAAACAAACTAATTAAAACTTCCTAAAGATACTTATTTAAATTAGGTTTCCCAAATCACAGTCTGCTACTGATAGAGGTTTTTACAAGTACCAAAAAGAGAATATTTTTCAGTTTATGCATTCCATTTAACCAATTGTATTATTAAACTCCTTTTATATGCAAAAGATTAGAAGAAAACCAAAGGTTTATAATTCAGGAGTACTCAGGAGACATCAGTGGAAATTTTGTCTTTGTAAAGTCTAAAAATCTGTGATCTATGCTCGTGGCAACCTTAGAAGAAAAATCAAGGGAATAAATTATTTTGTCAAAATTACCTTTATAGGCAATGTTTTTGATGTCAGAGGGCAATCTCTGCTTCCCTTTATTCTTATAATTGTATCAGTTTCTCATTGTTCAAGAATTCTTCACCCTAAGCTACTCTATTATTTCTGGAATTTGTTGAAAGGTCAGTGAGTCTCAGGAGCTGTGATTACTTTTTCTAGCTGACATTTATTGATCTCATTACCTTCACACTCATATTTCAAAAACTTTTTTCACTCTGTTACCATTTCAAAGATGACAGAAATGCTGCAGAGCTCACCGTATTAGAATTGTTTGTAATTAAAGCTGCAGTCAGCTTCACCGGGACTGCGGCAAGTATTGTTTATAAATTAGACTGTTATAATCAGGGAACATAATGTGCATAAAATCAAGACTGGATTTATATTCTAAAATATATTTTCTATCTCTTCATAAAACTTAGAGTTGTAAAATCGCTCGACATAAAATCTTTGCTAGGAATGAATCGCTCATTGACTCCCACATCACTAACACACCATTTTAATGATTTGCTTTTGAAAAGTTTGAATTTCCTCAAAATCAATTGTTTCATTGAAAATGTCTAAAGACAAAGAATACTACAGATGTGGAAGTGAAAATGATTAAGTAAAATTACACTTGAACATCTTTCAAATCTCTTTAGTAAGATTGAATCAAAATTAGACAACTTTATTCAAAAGTTAGACATAAATTCTCAAATATTTAACTGCACAAATTTTGCTCAATTATAGCTGTCAACACTAAAAACTTTAAAGGGATAGCTATATTTGATTAAGTAGATATATTTACATAAGGATAAACGTAGGGTCAGTCTTGTTCTTTGTCATTTTAAGCCACAATTATATACACTGGATTTGTTCTTCCTGTTTGCCAAAAGACCATCCAACCAAAACACCTTAGGAGTTTTCTCTGTGAGAGTTAAGAATAAATACAGTACATAGATCTGTCAGGATGAATCAGAATGTAATCTTTAAATCATTTCCTGAAGGTTATTGTTTAGATGGGATGGTCTAAAGAGAATCTTTATTTATACAGGCAATAAACTGTAGCTGGTCATTAAGACTAGAGACCAGAAGCATTGTTGGATAGGATTGCTATTGAGTAGTTGTATTCAGTCCTTCTTAGGTTCATTTGTAAGTCTTCATTTCTCTAGGCTTTCTTTTAATTTGAGAGATACAATCAGAAAAACATGCAGGTCTGTGAGTTTAAGGCCCCATTACAACCTCAGTCTGATACTGTTTGTATCAGAAAATGGCTTGCTTTTCTCACATTTATAAGAAAATTCCTGACACATGACAATCATCATTCATAAGAAAACACTAATCTCATTTCTAAAATCATTAATTTATTAACCATTTTGACTTCCATATTTGGCTTAAAGAAAATATTCTGGATTTAAACAATTACTGTCTTAATAGAATATGCTAATTCAAAGAGGTATATTCACTTTCCATTTTATAAGCTCAGCATTGTGTGTCTGGAAGAAAGTATAAACCTGTATTTTACTGAAGATTTTCAATTATTTTTTAATGACAAATATATGGAAAATATATGTAAAATTTAAATATCCTCTTTATAATAAGTAAATATTTCTGAGTCTGAGATAAACTGTTAAAATACAAACAGTCTCCATTGATGGTGCTGGAGTTTTAAGCCAGAGTTTCACATATGTAAGGCAAGGGCTCCACTACCCAACCACATCTGAGCCACTGAAAAGTCATGGGTTCTAGTAATATCCATATTTGTGTTTTCAGATGTTAGTCAGATTCCTGGTCTCTCTTGTTATCCTAAGAAAATTCTTCTATTAATACTATCTTGATTATTTGAAATGGAATTAATATGTCTTCTGGATGGCACTATGTAAGCCAGGTACAATGCTACCTAGACAGGAACTGGCCAAAGAGTAGGCTAATCAGTCTTCAAATGTTTTGCATTGATTCTCAACAGTGTTGAAGGTGGTAGTCACATTATTTAGCCAATACAATAAGGTCTTAATTCATAAGTAGTAAAGAGATAATAGGTGTTGGGGGAGGCTGCTAGTTTGTTTCCTTACCACTCCGACCCAAAATAATCACATATAAATTATATCATTTATAATACTATTTGGCTGATAGCTTAAGCATATTTCTAGCTAGCTCTTATATTTTAAAGTAACCCATTGCTATTAATCTGTGTATCTCCACTTGGCTATGGCTCACCAGGTAAAGTTCCATCCAATGTCTCTCTCTTGCAGGGCTATATGGCTTCTTACTGACTCCACCTACTTTCTCCCAGCATTCAGTTTAGTTTTCCTGTGTAGCTCTAGTCTTCCCTATCACAGACCAAAGCAACTTCTTTATTCATTAACCAATAACAGTGACACATATGCAGAAGGACTTCCTACACCAATTTCCCTTTTTTTGTCTAAATAAAAAGGAAGGTTTTAACTTTAACAGAGTCAAATTACATACAACAAAATATGTATCAAGCAAGAATTACATTATATTAAATTGTTTCTAAATTGTCTTTTATTATAACTAAGAAAAACTATAATTTTAACAATCTATTCATTATCTCATCAAAGACCTTAGAAGAATATAATATTACTTAAATTAATAGAAAGTGCATTGTAAGCAACTTTCAAAACTCTGGAATTGACAGAGACAATTTGCTGCCTGGACAGTCACCCAAAGATTTTCTGTAACATTGGGGGCACCCATCTTCATCCTACTGGTCCACAGTATCTGGCAGACTTTTCCATGAAGCAGAAAATTTCAAAGACAGTTCCATCTATTTTGGCAGTTTGTCAGTCACATTTTTCTGTGTCCTGGAGAATGTCTGTCAGACTCTATCATGAAGCAGAAACTCCAAAGGATTGTCTCACCATCTTTAGGCAGCTTTAGCAATCATTTATCTGTGGGTCTTACAAGTCCAGTCAAGCCATTCAGGTAAGTGTAATTTCTTGCCCAAATGCCTAACAATTCCACAAGGAGCCTCCTTAATCCTCATCATCCTTTTGGAGTACATTGGTGCTGCCAGGAGCAGATGTGTCTCACTGTCATGAAAAGTCCTAAGTTCTTAAAATATTTTAAGTGCCATATTCTGAAGGTCTTTGAAAGATTTAAAGAACACCTATCTAACTGAAATATATCTCTATATATCTAGAAAATATAACTAATGTGACTGCAAACTTGATTATTGTAGATGATTATCTATTAACCTGCATTTCTTAATTTTCCATTATATAACAAAATTGATTTTAAAATAAATCAAAATCCATACCAATACAAATCTCTATAGCATATCCCCGCTTAAATATAAACAAACATTTACAAACAATATTTGAGAATTTGGGCACAGTTCTTCAAACTTCTTCCTGATTTTTGTTGGGTGAAGTAATTTTTGAGGGTGTTTTATGGCAAACATTAGGGGGAGTCTTGGTCCATCAAAGCACATTAGTCTGGAAGGAATCCACAGGTTCTCATCCTCTGCGGAAACAAAAGGAGATCCTCCTTTCCAAAACAACAAATCCTTAGACCCAAATTTGGAAGTCACAGTACCTCGAACATATATATATATATAGTTGGTTTAGATTAACAGCCCATACAATGAAATGTCTTTCTGTACTTAGCTCCTTCACAGTCAAAATGTTTAAAGACAACACAATAATATACATGATCTAGACTCTGCATATATTCCACCTTTATGTGGCTTATTTTCTTTTACTATTATTTATTCTACAAGTTTATTCTTTCTCTTTAAAGACTTTGTTTTATTTGTTTAAAAAATTTTTCTTCTTTTTAAAACTCTGTATACTTTTTCTTCTCTCCCCCAAGCCCACATACATTTTTTAAACACACTGTGTCTTGTTTAGAGGTTTTTTTTTATGTCTGAATTTGTCCTAGTGCATATCAGAAATCCTTTTCTGACCAGACCATTTAAAATGCTAAGTGGCATGGCTAGGACTAAGGCTGCTTTGCCTTTTGCCTCTGCCCAGTCAAACATGGTGGAGGTGTGTTTACTGCCTCTGAGATTGCCTAGTGGGAGCCGTCCTCAATCCCACAACTCTGGGAAGCACCATGAAGCATTTAAACCCTTTTTATCTGAGTAAAAGCTAAATCTGTCATGCAGCACACCGTACAGCCTGAAAATATCTCTGTGTATGGTGGTGCAAATCCATCATGCTCTCCTGCCTGTGCACTCCTATCAGACCTGATCCTGCCAGCTGGCCAGATGGGGGCTGCTGAGCCATGGCATGATGTCAGCTACTTTTCTCCTGACCCCGAGTAGACACTTGAGCATCTGGACCCAAATTGGGTGGTGGGCATTATCTTGAAATTTATAAGACCACATTGACATGCCAATTTGTTGGGGAGCATGAGACTCTTAATCTCAGGGTCATGGGTTTGAGCCCCACATTGGGCACCAATTTTTTTGGGGGGAGGCTGTTCCTTTCCCAACTATCCAGACCCAAAATAATAACACAGAAACTATATTATTTGCAGAACTTTGTGGCTAATAGCTTAAACATATTTCTAGCTAGCTCTTACATCTTAAATTTACCCATTTCTATTAATCTGTATATTGCCACATGACTGTGGCTTACTAGGTAAAGTTCCATCCAATATCTGTCTCTGACATGGCTATACGGCTTCTTACTAACTCCACCTACTTTCTTTCAGCATTCAGTTTAGTTTTCCCACCTAGCTCTATTGTGCCCTATCACAGACCAAATTACCTTCTTTATTCATTAACCAGTAAAAGCAAAACATATAAAGAAGGACTTCCCATACCAATAGGTTCCAGAAACACTGGAATTTGAAGCCCTTCATATTTTGATGTCTTCAAACTTTTTTGAATGAATTATGAAAACAATTCATCTTCCCATACATGTTTAATTTGGGATTCAAAATTCTTTCATTAATACTTTAAATAGTTTACAATGAAATTTTGACATATTATAAATATTAACATTTGAAAAATTGATCTCCAAAATGTCTGGCTGAATCTTTGATGCTCAACATAATTTATTTTTTATAAAGTACTCAGACATTTATGTCATAAAAGGAAATGTGTGTTACTGGTTTTATTAATCAGGGTCCTTCAGACAATCAGAAATGGGGGTCAGGGGAGAGAAATAATATATTCCAGAATTTGTCATCTGAATGATTTACAAGAACGAGTTGAGGGTTGTAAGGGTTGTAAAGCCTGACTGGGAGCCGAGGTCATGACCAAGGTCAAGAGACACACATCTCAGCTCAAGCAGATACATTGACTTTATCTCTGACCTTTGTTCTATTCAGGCCTTTAAAACCACACAGGTGAGAGTTTTCCTTATGCAGTATAACACTTAAAATGGTAGTGTTCTAGATAGTTTTATGTCAGTTTTTCACAAGCTAGAATTGTCTGATTAGAGGGAACTTCAATTAAGAAAATGCCTTTATAATTTTAGGCTGAAGGCAAATCTGTAAGGCATTTTCTTAACTTTTGATTACTAAGGAGTAATCTGCCTAACTGTAGGTGTGGAAACCCATGGGCTGTTGTTGATCTTGGGTTCTACAAGAAATCAGGCTGAGCAAATCACTAAGCTGCTCCCCTCCGTAGCCTTTTGCATCCACTCTGCATCCAGGTTCCTGCCCTGTTTGAGTTCTCTCCTGACATTCTTTGATGATGAATGTGGATGTGTAAGCTGAATAAACCCTTTTCCCCTCAGTTTGGTTTACTCCTCAGTTTGCTTTTCTCCTCAGTTT
The DNA here is from genome assembly GCA_001685075.1 of Bramus lutescens. Lineage (NCBI taxonomy): Eukaryota > Metazoa > Chordata > Mammalia > Rodentia > Cricetidae > Bramus > Bramus lutescens. The sequence goes on along the minus strand of LOEQ01002596.1, from coordinate 228,143 downwards.
GCTTTTTAGTCATGGCATTTCCTTGCAGCAATAGAAACCTTAACTAAGGCAGGTAGTCAATATCTCTTTCTAAGATCTTCACATGTGTCCTCTAACATATGCTTTCCCAGAGCTCTTGGACATTCCTTACCTTGTGACCTTGCAACATACTGTAGATTTTAATCTTTTCTCAGATGTAAACAATCTTAGTTAACTATACTCATTTCTTCATTTACTTTGCTAAAGTTTCCATTTTTTTGTTTGGAAAATTATTTATTCATATATATGTTAATTCATCTTTCTAGCATTTTGTTTAAGATTTATTTCTTCTAGAAAGAATTTATTTCTTTAACATAAGCCAAATAAGAAAGATCCTTTTCCTTTTCTGAATTAATTTAACTGAATTATATTTATTGATATAACTAGGAGTGACTATGCTAGTTTTCTATTACAAAAGTAACTAATTACTACACATATAACAGCTTATGAAAATAGCAATTTATGCTCTATTGGTTCTTTTTCATAAATCTAGGCTCCAAGTAACCAGATTTTGTGTTCAGGGATTTGGCTAGCTAAATTTTAATCTGGAACTAAGATGCCCATTTGAAGTGACTCAGGCTTGTGGCAAAATGTGAAAAATATGTACTCAGAGTCTCTCTCTCTTCTCCCACATAGTTATTTCAGATGGACCTCTCTCTTGAAATACAGAAATAGGACTGCCCATTGAATACTCATTTTCAATTTTCTTTTCAAATTTATTTATTTAGTTTTCATCCTGACCACACTTTCCCATACCTCCTCTCCTTACAGTTCCCTCCCCTTGAACTTCCCTCTGCCTTCCCTAAATCCATTACTCCTCTGTTTCTATTCAGAAAAGGGAAGACCTCTCAAGGATATCAGCCAAACATGGCATCTTAAGTTGCAGTAAGACTAATCACCTCCATTCATATTAAAGCTGTACAAGGCAACCCAAATAAAGAATAAGGTCATTTCTCAGAAAATTCTGGATCAGCCTATCCCAGGATCCAGCAATACCCTCCAGGGAATATATCCAAGTGACGCCCTATCATACTACAAAAGCATTTGTTCAACTAT
>LOEQ01002596.1:204880-215160 GCA_001685075.1 Bramus lutescens | reverse complement strand
TTTTTTTTGCTAGACTGACTGCCATCAAGTCCCAAAAATCATCTTTATTTTATTTTATTTTTTTTACTGTGTTTTGCTGTTAACCTTGGTTCTGAGATTTGAACTCTGGCCCTCATGCTTGAACGCAAGAACTCTAAACTGCAGAAATATTTCCAAAACCCACTGACTCTTTATAATCTCTGTTTTAATAGTTTGCACACAGTCTTATCACTTTGTTGGATGGAGTAACAGGTCTTTAGTGTTGACTTGGTTTAATTCAGCTCTTCCAATTTACAGTGCCATGTTATAAATGAATATAGGTCATGGGAGAGAAGAGAAGGAAGAAAAACAAAACATTTTAGCCCTTTATAGGCAATTTCAATGGAACTTCAAACTCCCTCTAGCTAAGATTGGCCTCTCCAATATCGCAGCCCAAGCTTTGATTGCTTGTTATGTGCTTGAGTATAGCAGTCCGTGCGGTCAATCCTTCCCTACTGTCCTGATGAACTCTCAAATCTGTCTGCTCCCTTCTGGAACCCTGCAGAATTTGAATTATCTTGCTCATTTCTTTGTGCTCTTTTCATTCCACGGCTGAGTTCTGCCTCTCATCTGTCTCTTGCTTTCTCTTCACCGTGTTTTCTTTTTTCCTGCCTTTCACTCGCCCAGAACACAGACTCATTCTACAATCCCTGAAGTGCTATTCTTTAAGAATAAACTTCTGCAAAGAATGGGGCATAAGAGATGCAAAACAAGTTCAGAAAAGCACAGCAGAGCTAGCATAAAAGTAAAATTAAATCACTGGAATCACCGGATATGTCAGCGGCTTGGTCACGCCCTCCTTGATTGTACTTACCAATTGATACTAGGTCATTTTCTTCCTGAGGACTGCTTTCTGAGCCTCTTCTCCCCATTCAAGGACATTTTTCTCAGCCAGAAAGCATTTTTTTTTCAGTACTGACTAGTTATTTGGGTGGGTAGTGATTTTTTTAATGTCATATAATCTTTCTGCATTTTACTGATACCCACCCTAATTATTTAGTACAACTAGGTGGGTCAACGTAGTAAATATTTATGTTTTAAAATTCCTGAGGTCAGAAGTATAAACTAAAGATGTCCACGACCCATGGTCCCTTTTAGAGATTCTAGGGCAGATTGCTTTCTTTGCCGCTTTCATCCGGGCTCTCCTATCTTGATGCCTGGAACTGTGGCTTCAACAATCTGTCTTCTCACTCTCTCCATACGGGCCTCCCTTTCTCAGGGTCCTCTGTTTGTTTTGCGGAAGGGCACATCATTACATACAGGGCCAGCATAGTGAATCAGTATACTTAACCACATCTAGAGAGAATTATTTTGCCCACAGGTAACATAGAATTCACAGCTTCCAAATTTAGGATTAGGTAAGCCTTTAATTTGTTCATTATTCAGTCCATCACACAATTTTAAGATACTCAATTTTCTCATTTTGTCAGAGCCAGACACAATAAATATATTTTTTAAATTTTTATAAAAGAAGACAAAGACATTTTCCCTAGAATAATTCTAGATTCTTTAGAATAAACTTTGGTAAAATGTTAAAAAAATACCTTTTTCATCACATTAGATACTTTCTTTGTAAATTTTTAAAGTAACATACATTAAACAATAGAAAACTATTGATATTGGAAAAATAAACCAAACCAAAAATTTCTGCAAATGTCTTTTTTTGTGTATATTTTTTAATATACACATGTATGGATATTTAGTGTTATAGATTAAATCAGAGATTTTGGTTTATTCAGTGTTTGTTCCAATCATGGAAATATTTCTTTAACCCTATATAATTTTTTTAATGCCTACACTGTTTAACTTCTAAAAATTTGAATTTGAATCATGAGATTTTTCTGCAATATGAATAATAATATAATGGAAATGAAAAGGTGAATTGTTTCTATCAATTGTAATATTTACGGGAATTTTCAAAGATTCTCCATTTATTACTCAAGATGAACATTTGAAACTTCAAATTTTCCTAAATTATGACAGAAGACCATTAAGACTATAGTTGGTAAAAAATTATTAATTTGAGCATTATTCTATCAAGTTTTACATATCTTCCAATTACTTTTGTTTCGTTTCTCTGATAGAGTTTTTATGTCTAGATTACTGTGAAGCTAAATTATTCTCTCACAATCATTTTCCAAAATGTGGCTGTCCTGTTTAGCTTTATCTATCAACTTGATACAGCTTGGAGTTTTCTGAGAAGACTCAAATGAGTAAGTACCTGCATCAGACCGTCCTGTAGGCATGTCGTTAGGGAGTTGTCTTGATTATTAGTTGATGTAGAAGTGCCCTGCCCACTGTGGGCAGCATCATTCCCTAGGCATGTAGAACTGGACTAAATACACAATTACGTAAGCATAAGCCTGTCTACAAGGCAGCTGGCAGAATCCTCTCTGTATCACCTGTTCTTCTTTGGCTGTGATGCGAGTTCCTGGGTTGGAGAAAATGCTGTGGGAAATAGCAAGAAGCCTGCCTTTAGTTCCTGGTTTCCCTTCCCTCAACAATGAATAAAGAAGTTTATAATGCTTCATAAAAAACAGTTTTCCTAAGTGTATATATGTATATATAATGGTACTTTCAACAGAGTTTAAAAATAAGTTATTTGACACCAAATTCATTTATAATTTGTGTGGATATTGACATCAGTCTTTTTCACATAATTAAATAAAATGCTTCCTCAACAATAATTCAGTTTTTTTTGTTCTATTTTAAAGTTGAAGTTCACCTGAGTTTGTGCATATTGTTAGGTGGTCCCTTAACATAAATTACTTTGTTCATTTATACAGATATTTATGCAGATATATTATTTTTCTGGCAATCAGCAATTAACTATCTATGATGCATTTTACTTAATTTAATAGTCTATCAGAAATTTAGATTAGTGTATGAACTACATATTAAATTATTTTCCTATGTATTACTAATTATATATGCTTATTAATATTTTCTGTTTCTTTTATGTATTGCTTCCATCAAATAATTTTTCTGTTAAAAAGATTTTTCAGACATTTTATTGAATCCTGTTTGTTGCCTTGTGTTCTAGTGTCTTATTATGTGTTTTGGATATCACTGCCTTAAAATATAACTTGGTATCTGGCAGAGCTGGAAGCACTGCTTCATAGATATTTTGATAAATGCATTTAGTAATGTCTCCTATTAATTTTAATATTCATAAAAAGTTTTGTTAAATGTGAAGAAAACCATTAAAATCTATTTAAGGGATATGGAACCACCCCTGAAAAGTTCCTGTGCAAAGGTAACCTTTTACAATTATTAGCCAGCAATTTTATGTTTTCATTATATTAAGGCTATTCAATATTTTAGCAGTATTTTATATCAGGACAAGCATTTTAAATGAGAAGTAATGTGTGATTACTTATTGGCTAAATAAAATTTAAATGGAAGGTGCCAAAGGATTTGACTACTATTTATTTATTTTGCAGTACTGGAGAGAGATCACAGGGCCTTGTGCATGCTAGACAACTGCTTTCTCCTTCATTTCAAAGTCAAATATACAGACATTTTACAAGAATTTGGTCTTACTTGAAATTCTGTCAGATATAAGGTCAGCAACTGTTACTTTCTCTTGTATTGTTCTGTAATTCGTGTCTCTCTGTGTGTGTGTGCACATGTGCACACACAGGCATGCATGCATGCACACATGTAAATACATGTTCCTGTGGATGCAGAGAAATGCCCCATGGTGATGAAGTTGAAGGAAGTTACTAGCTTTCTGCTGTGGGCTCTGGGAACTGAACTCAGGTCCTTTGGAAGGGAAGTATTCAGTCTTAAAAAATGATCCACCTCTTCAATCTTTGTTGCACTGGTTTTATATTTTGCATTTAACATGGAAGTCTAGGTATTCTAGAAGATTAGATATAATGTTTACAAAGTTTATGAATTCAAAGGAAATGTTTTATATTGTAAGAGTCATGAAATATAGCTTTACTGTACAATAATGTATCTATATTTACATCTGGAAGTTAATTCAATTTTATGATGTATAATCAGCGCAGTCTAATTTATGAAAATATTCTATAAAAATATTTAAATTTTCATTAGTAATTTTTGATTTGATGATTTGCCTGTCCAGTTCTTTTCCATGAAGCATGATTAATTGTATCTTACCAAATGGAGGATAAAAATTACCCTTATAAAAATATTTTATAGGGTAAAGATTTCAATACTTTAAACTAATCACAGAAATTCTGTGACATGAAGCAACTGTGTGAAATAGTAATAAGATAAACTAGCTCATGTTTCATGGTTGTTGTGTAGCCTAGGTTTGGGTTTTCTGTAATAAAGGTAAAAATCTCTACTTTCTAGAAACTGCCAAAGATCATGAGCCAACCAGTTAAGCATAACTGCAAAATTATAACCAGTCTAATGCTAAGTAATTAAATTGTGAAAGCAAATATAGGTAAATATTAAGTTGTATTATTATGAATGATTCTGTATGTTCTTGGCTTTCTTTGTTTCATGAACACTTTTTATTTTGAAGCTTGTGCAGTGTTTTCATGTGGTTGGTGCTGTAAATGTTTCTATGTACCTCTCCTATAATGGAAAATGCATGGTTCTTGGGTCATGTGATATGAATGATAAGCATATTTGCAGGTGGAATAAAAAGGTTGTATAAATACTAAATGCAAAATTTCTGAGTTTATGGAAGTTATATATAAAGTAATGAATATTCACTTATTTCAAGTATGGTTATTGACACATGTATTCTGTTAGTTATCCTTATTTTTGTTAAATAAGTGGACTTTTTAAAATAATTACGAGAAAGAGGATGCCACATATTTAAAAATGCTTACTTGATATAAAGGAAGACATATATAGCATGAGAGATACATGACGACAAAGATACCATGATATGAAAGACAGGCATTGTAAGTCAGGTACTCCACTTAAAGGGGCCCATATTTGGTTAAATGGCATGCTATGGAAAGTAAGCCAAAAGAAAAACCTCTCCTTGTTGTTTAAGAAAGTACATTTCTTCATGTTTTATGGCTCAAGTATGTGGTGTCTTCAGCAGTGTGGTATTACCTCAATATTCTTGTGGGTAACCAAGAGCAAAAGCAATAGTCTTTAATGTTTGTGCATCTATGGCACACTCTTGAGCACCATTTCAAAAAATGATAAGCCATTCCTAGCACTGAGAGTTTTATCTGATAGCTTATATCATCTGAGAGAGGTATTGTTCCCCTATTATAGAGTAAACTCCATTCAAACTTTTAAAATATATGTGCATGCACATTCTTTAAGAAGCTTCTATAGTGGTAGACTTGTATATGGCATTTACAAAGATTTTTATTGCCCCCAGACTCATTCCTCTGTTTTGCACTCACATGCCACAATCTTTATCCATTCTTGTTCTATTATTGCCATTTAATAATTCATATTTCCTGTTTTCTTTCATCTTTCCCTTCAAATCCACCCCATGGCCTCTTACCATGTTCCTCCAGTAGGCACTTCAATTTAAATGCACATTTCTAGAGATTAAAAGCCGATATACACAGATGAGAACGTGGCATTTGTTTCCATATCTCGGCTACCTCACTCGGAATGATTATTTCTAGCTCCATCCATTTGCCTGTTAATTTCTTGATTTCATTTCCATTTAATTTTGAATAAAATTCCATTGTTTAAGTATACTGTATTTTTATTATCAATTCATCATTTGATTAAACTTTCTCACTATTGTGATTAGAACAACAATGAACATGGATGAGCAGGCACCTCTATATTAATGTAGTGTCCTTTGGTAGTGGTATAACCGGAGCATGGGAGTAGATCCACTTCTAACGTTCTGAGGAAACTCCACACCGCTTTCCGTAGTGGCTGCCTGTGGTGGTTTGAATGAAAATCTCCCACCCAACCACCCCTTTCATGACTGTTTGGGAAGGACTGAGAGGTGCGGCCCTGTTGGAGGGGGTATGCATGAGCTTTGACACTTAAAAAGCCCATGGCAATCCAGTTAGCATTTTCTCCCTCTTTTCCCCTTGCTTCCTCCCACTGTCCCTCCCCACTTTCTTTTTATGATTGTGGATCAGATATTGCTCTCAGATAATGCTCTAGTACCTTGTCTGTAGCTGTGCTCCCCAGCTTGGTGATCATGGACCATCATCCTCTGAAACTGAAATCCCCATGAGATGCTCTCATTCATAAGGTGTCTTTTCATAGTGCTTTGTCAGCACAGCGGACATAAACATGTCCCAAGTTTTCTATTCCTCTGACAGTAATTGAGTGTCCCTCCCTTCATGGCATCTATGGCAGCATTTATTATCACTTTTTCTTTTTAATTGTAACCATTCTGATTAAAGTAAAATGAAGTCTCAATAGTTTTGATTTGTATTTCCCTAATGGCTAAGGTTGCTGAATATTTTAGAAACATTTTGCATCAACTTGTGTTTCTTCTTTTGAGAAATTTCTTTTATGCCACGTCCTGACTTAACAGTGTTGTTTGATTTCTTGGCTTTTACTTTTTAAAGTTCATTGTACATTTCAGACTTCAACCTTCTGCAGATCTGTAGCATATAAAGAAATTTAACCCTTGTTGGTTAGGTTTTATAGTGACCAGTGGAAAATGGTGTAAGTAGTCTTACCCAGATGTAAACCCTGGAGTTACAATACTGACTGACTTTACAACGTATGCTCACACGTGGCTCAAATATTATGGGAAGAATGAGCCAATTTCTAATTGGCCTTAAGGCCTTCCTCCGTAGATGTAATGGAACAGGGCACCCTCAACTGGAGCACATCTTCTGTCCTTCGAGGAGAACCCAATAGTATTAACCTGCTCAATGAGCACAGTAGAAAACTGCTCCCTAAATTCTTTCATCTAAACCCGTATATAGTGCATCTCCTAATTCTCATCGCAGACTCTTCTTTCTGCAATAGAGGGCGGTTAACACAGAGATGCACAACTGGTCAATGTGCAAAGAATAGGTAACTTGGGAGTTGTTTATCTTTAAATGGGAAACGTGTGCCACCCCACCCCTGCCAAGTCCCAGACATCATCCTGAGAAAGGGAGCAGAAAGACTGCAAGAGCTAAAAAGCTGTGGACTTCTGCAGAAAAGCAGTGTTTAGAGAAATGGAAACAGCCTAAATGTCCTTCAACTGCTGAATGGATAATGAAATGTGATACACACACACACACACACACACACACACACACACACGACGGAACACTATTCATCTGTACAGAAAAATGAAAGCACAAACTTTGCAGGTAAATGGATGGAATTAGGAAAAAAATCATATTGACTAACACAGACCCAGAAAGACAAATGTCATGTGTGCTTTTGCACTGGAGGCTCCTAACTCTAAATCTTTAGATGTGGGTTCATACTCTGGAGTTACTTCCAAACCAGGAGAGTGAAAAGGGAGACTTGTTAAGGTATAGAAAAGGGTGGGTGTAGAATGATGAATAAAAACCCAGAGAGAGAGATTGGGGTTCAACCTGAAGACCAGAAAAGCAAAGCTGCCAGCAACTGGCTCTTCTACCTCAGTCCAAAAATGGCAATCCTGCCTCCAGGAATCCTCAGAATAAGACTGAGCCAGAAACCTGTCTCCTCCAATTTTATATCCCTCTCTAGTGCTGGGATTAATGAAGGGCACCACTACTGCCCAGTTTCTATGGCAAACTAGTGTGCCTACTGGGATTAAAGCTGTGTGCCACCACTGCCTACTCTGTTTAACTGATCAGTTAGGCGGTTTTAGTTTCTGATCTTGAGGAAAGGTTTATTTACGAAAACATAAATAAAATATCAATACAGGTGGAGAATCATTGGGGGAAATTTTCTGACTGGGAAAATGGGAAAGGGCAGTCTTTTTAGTGAGGGAGGTAAATACAATAACATGAGAGATGAAGGGAAAAAACATAAAGTGTTGGAAAAAGTCTTAAAGTTCCATAATACTAATATCAACCTATGAACTATTGAGCTAACAAAAGTAAAATGCATTAAGTCTATGTATAAACACACACAGGGAAGAGAGATGGAGACAGAGAGGCAGAGACAGAGACAGAGACAGAAATTTTAGAATATGCACTGCCAAGACTCCCAACAAGATTCAAATACCACCTAATAAAAACCCCAATTCCAGGCATGACAAGTCTACCTTGAGTTGTTGGTCAGGATTGTTCAAGAGTCTCCCAAAGCATATAGCCTATTGATATTCTCATGGTTTCCCTCAAGAAGTGGAAGGCTAATTCCTTTATGCCAAAGACACCATGCATTTTAGACACAAAATGCAGAGGCCCCTGAGCTGGAATTGAACTGAATGTATTCTCTATGATGTTTTCATGGTTCCAGAAGGCATCATGAAAATTTCCAAAGAAGGGAGGCAACTGACAATCTTATGCAGCTTTTGTATAGGAAGCAGCAAAGTTCTGTGAAATACAGAAGAGTTCAATTCACAGTGATGTACACTATGGTCATACCAGACTCTGAGATTCTTTTAGCCTAGAGACAAGGATGAGCATGGTTTTTGGCATGCTATGGCAACATATCTTTCTTTATTCTCCACAGATATTTCAACTGGCACTGGAACTTTGCAAACAGAGAGATAGGATGAAAGAAAAATGTGCAAACAGCCTCAATTCCAGCTTTTCTGAACTTACGATTATCATCAGAAATCCCTCTCCACACTGTGACCCTGAGACTCATGTTTGAGAAGCTATAATAATATGAAATGGTACTAGGCATTCTTCAACAGGAGTTTGTGATTTATTTAATTAGTTTGTGAATCTGTATTATTGTGGTAGTTGACATTTTCGTCTTGATAATCGAAACAGCAGTCAGTGTCCTTAGTTTCTTTGTGATGTAGTTTTTAAGTAGCTACAAGTCCTTCCTTCCTCCCTCACTCCTCTCTTCCTTACTGTATTAGGGTTTATGTTGTTGTGAAGAGACACCATGACCACAGAAACTCTTATAAGGTAAACATTTAATTCAGGTGGCTTACAGCTTCATCATGGCTGGAGATGGTGGCATGCAGACAGACATTGTCTTGGAGGAGGAGCTGATAGTTCCACATCTTGATCAGCAGGCAGAAAGAACTGAATTGTGTGACACACTGGGCATAATTTGAGCAAAGGAGACCTCAAAACCCACCCCAAGCAGTGACACACTTCCTGCAACAAAGCCACACCTCCTAATAGTACCACTTCCTTTGGGGGCCATTTTCTTTCAAACCACCACCACACTTACCTTCCTTCCTTCCTATCTCTTTTTTATCAATGTGTATCTTTGAAATACTTCAAAACTAATCCAATTGCCCAGATTGAGGATTTTTTTTAGAATCTGTCCTCTCAGATTAAGTCCATTTTGAGTGGTCTGACTTAACTGGTGTTTTTGTTTAACTAGTTACTAAAATGAAGTCTAAATAAATATTACTGTAAATTTTTTTCTTGACATTTGAATAAATCATCATTCTGTCTGAATTTGATGTGTAAGGAGACAGTGCTCACAATATTGAACCTTTTGCCTAGAGACAAGAATTTAAGAAGGGCAGGTACCCGGAAGCAGGAGTTGCTGCAGAGGCCATGGAGAAGATTACAGAATTGCTCCTCATGGCTTGCTCAGCCTGCTTTCTTAAAGAACTCAGAACTACCTGTCCAGGGATGACATTGCCCACATTGGACTGGGCCTTCCCATAGCAATCACTAATTAAGAAAATATCTTACAGGCTCACCTACAGTCCAATCTTATGGAGGCATTTTCTCAAAGGAAGCTTCTTTTGCTCTGATGACTCTATGTTAACAAAACTACCTGGCTCAGGGACCAGAGTCCATTCTGCGCCCTCACATGAATCATCCTATAAGAGTGGGAATTAATGTGGTAGTTGTTCTTTACATGGACTAGCAAAACATACGTATAGTAACCTGTTGTCATTTTCTCAGGTGGTCTTCCTTGATGAAGCCTGATTTTTCCTAACTCAGATTGAATCCACAGCTTCTCATTTCCTGTGGAAATAAAAGCAAAACCTCTTCTCCAAATTAACATATTATTTGACTTATTTTAAAGTCAAGGAATTTAAAAAATATAAATGTTAAAAATCTCTGTCAACAAATGGTGCCCATGTGGACACCTGCATCAACATAAAGCCCGAGGGAGCTTGGGAAGTAATTCTAGACAGAAAAGAGTAGAGTTAAGCAAGACTTATTGATAGCAGCACTTTCCCAGGGGGGGTTATAATGGATGGAAACAGAAAACACTATCCTGAGTGAGATAACCCAGACCCAAAAAGGTGAATATGGTAT
>LOEQ01002596.1:172701-189901 GCA_001685075.1 Bramus lutescens | reverse complement strand
ATTGTTGCTGCTGAGAAGCCAGCCTGCATTTCCCTGCCTGTTGGTCGCCCAGTGAGGAGTTGAGACTGCACCTCCAGCCAGGACACACATGGCTTGTTACCTGGTCATCAGTTCGAGACATCTCAGCAATGGACACTACAGGGGCATTAAGGGAGTCTTCAGAGGACCTCTCTGCAAGAATGGATCTCCGTCTCCGGTAATGTGCACATGAGCGCGCACACCCGTCCACACATGTTCAAAACCAAATGAAAACAAAAAGAGGCAGTGAGAGATGCTGTCCTGCCTGATTGAGTGGGTTAGACTCCTAGGGCAGAAGCACTAACTTTAGTTATGACAGCAGACACACTTTGTAACAATTATAGAGAGGGGTGTGTGTTTACATGTTTCTTGTCATCCTAGTCATTTTGATCTATACTGTTTTGCATGCGAATATTTACTGAACACAGTAACTGCAAGGATGAAGGTAGAGCCCCCTGCAGAGTCTGCTTAGGAATCCGCTGATTTGGGTAGTGGAGAAAGTTTGAGTGATACTTTATAGTGTGTTTTGGTGAACTCATACTTTCAGATTCATAAGAAGATAAAGTCCTCAAATGGTTTGTCTTGTCAAGCTGAAAAGATGCATTGTTAAGTCCAAGGCTCAATTAGAGTCTTTAGAAGGAAGTAGATGACTTCCTTTATTGAAATCCATATGGGGCTGTTTGTTGTATTACATAAAAATATCATAACCTTCAAATTGAGTGTTTTTTATTTAACTTTGTAAACTGTTCAGATACTGTTATCCAGAATCAACGCCCTTGCTATATTTATCAATTAATTCATGGTACTACAAACTAACTAATCTTTTAAGGGTTCAAATGTGTTTAAAGAAAATGTGTATATGCATATGTGTATGCAGGCATAGTTTGAGTATGTACATGTATGTAATCAGTTTTAGACTATAGTAAATGGCCCAATATCCTAGCTTAATGAATAACTTTTCTATTCTGATATTAAGAAAATTATTTTTACTTTGCATGACATGGAGGGAAAGGTCTTAATTTACCTGAGTATTTTGTGCCTCACTCTGTCCATTACAGCTTAATACTTCGTTAGTGGGAATTATTTGCAACTGCTGTGTATTATAAATACCTCTGGTTTTCAACATCTGTGATTTGCAGAAGGAATCTGGAATCCGCAGGTTCATGTACTCAGATGCATCACCAATATTCCCAACGACAACCTCTTCCTTCACATTCTCATGTGCTTTAAAATGTGTGTTGTTGTAACAGCCCCAGATAAAATTTAGGGAGCCAGAAATGCTGCATGGAAAATCCTGTTTGCATTAATAGTTACAATTAATCTCACAGGGCTAGAAAGGGACTTGACAGTTCCAGGCAACTGAAAAATACAGCTCAGAGTCAGCCTGAGTAGCAGGTCTGAATCTTGCCTGCTTTAAAGAGTCTAAGGACTAGAGTTTGTGCGCCTCAGCAAACCCATACAGTGTCCAACAATTCATGGAGTCAGGAGCATTTTCCTCACGGCAAACCATTCCTACCACTGCTTCCTTAAGCACATGTTGCCTTGTAAGCCTCTAATGCTCCAGTTTTCTTCTAGGCATTTTTTTCCTAGTGCATTGTTAGTCTCTATGGCTGTCTCTAAAACCTTCCTGAGTTGAGTTTTTGTGTGGCAGTCCTCAATACTCAGCACATCTCAATACTTGAGATCAAAAGAGACAGATCTCATCTTTATTACACAGTTTGATTCTATTCAAGGAGATGAGAATATGATGTTGAATTAAAATCTCTCGTGTTTAAAGAGGAAGTTTCTGTCATTTGGTCAAGGATATCTCTGTCTTTCTGGTTGCCTATGTCCCCAAAGCCTAGTTGACCCTAATGTAAACTGAGTGTGTAAATGTGGATGACAGATGCCAGCCTACTATCCACATGGTTGCGCTGGTTGTCCAGGGTTCAGCTGCAGACCTATGGTGCACTATTTTTATAGTTTACTTGGCTAACTGCATTACATGTGTCAATTTATTTACTTTGTTTTCAATCTCTTCAGTTTGGCTCTGGATAATACTCACTAAAATTATGTAGGAGATATTTAGAAATGTGTAATGTAGTTTTAATATGTAGCCCACAAACACATTCTCTTTCTTTTTTCTTTTCTTTTCACATTTTATCATTGAATACATGTCTTTTTCAATGTTTGACCAGTCTCATATGAACTGAGTTGTATGGGAAACTGATACTCATTATCCCTTCTGTGTCACTGAAGGTTGTTGAGATAAGTCTTCATTTGGTTTAAATTCTCTTTCCATTACATGATGTCTTCCTTTCTAAGGCAAAATAAGTCACTATTTTCTAGACCCTAGACTCTTTGTCATTAAATAGCCCATTTGTCTTCTTGATCAACAGGTTGCAAAGCAACAATTTAAAAATACTGTGGATATGTATATATTTTCATATTCAACGATAGCTTTCAAGTTATATTCAGATTGATACTTGTTTATTCATATGCTCAAGGTCAATACTAAGCTCATTGATCATGTACTCATTAAACACAACCATTTATAGTTTTTGAAATACTTATCTAGAAACGTATTTTCAAATTTAGTGTATAGAATAATGTAAAATTGGCTGTTACCTATTATTTTAACTTCCCAAGGTTTTAGATTCCTAGAACTAGATCGAAATGTTAGCTAATAACAAACTTTCACTAGGTTCTCTACTACTAAGTCTTCATCCTTTCTCTTTTAACATCTGTTCTTTATTTGTCCCACACCTTTGTTGTTAGTGGAGCTATTTCAACAATGGACATGGCCTTAACATTCCATAAGTACAATTCTAGAATAAGGGTATGTTGTATTCTGTCACAGAAAAGAGAAAGGAGACAATTACTTTGTAGCTTAATAAGCCTTATTTTTAATTTTTGCTGTAACTATGTAGCTTGTATAGTATAGAGTTGACATTTCACTGTGTAATGTATAATCTACATAAGTCTCCACATATTCAAAAACAATTATAAAAATTTCTTATGTTCAAGTCATGTCTGTTTAATGGAAACATGAGCTATTAATCTCAAAGTACAAGAGAGAATTAGTTATAAAGACATACATATATACATACATATATACTTACACACATACACACACTTATATATATAATTTCAGGAGCTTTCATGCAGAACATATTGAGTCATTATATGTATTTCTCATAATAAATATGAAATGCAGTAACTGATAAATGAAGGAATAAGTATTATAACTCCTACCAATACTCACAGATTAGTAAACTGAAAATGCTAGAGTGAAATTCTACTTCTGTCTGCAAAGTTAGCACACAGAAATATCTGATGATTACCTTTTTGTTCTGCGGGAAAACAGAAATTGTGTTTAATTGTATTGAGCATGTGGATAATTGATTTGAGATGGCTTATGTTCCTCTAAATCCAAGATATAGTAAGAAAAATAAAAGTATTTCTTAGTGTTTAATGTAAAAGTTTATTTAAAACATAAACACATTTTGTTAAATTTTAGAATATTTGTTTTGTATTTTCTCAACTCTATAATAATGTGATTGGATGATGCCTCTAAGAGTCAGTATTAAATGGACATGTACATATCTTTGATAGGTAGGTAGCTAGATACACGCGCTAACTCTGTTCAAGATATGTTTCATGTTATAGTTCTTTTTAGCCATAAACACATAAAACTTTGTAACAACAATGGAAGTATTCACTAAGAAAACTTGAAAGCCCTATCATGATATTTTAATTCAATAAAATAAGTAATGTTTTCTGAGTAAAATAAGCATATTCTTCTGTTGATTCTTACTTATTTTAATGTACTCTGAAATTTCATCTCAACTTGAGATTAATTTCAGTGTCTTCTTATAAATGGTTAATCTATATGTAGATAATAGTAAGACATTCATTCATAATACATAATCCATTAGTTACTAACCATTGCTGTATATTTAAACTATGATATATAATTTACCGCCATTCCTCTAAAAATGAGGCAGGGCTAGAAGTCTGTATTCCTCCCTGTGCACAATGTAGCTAAAAATCAAAGAATAACAGCAACGCTTGCTGTCTTCTCCTAAAGTACTGTGGAGGAGATGGTTTGGATTGCCACTTGCACATACCATGGTCCTTAGATTGTTTTATGTCTGGTTTTATCCTAAGTTGTATTCTTATAAAAATCCCATAATATCAGTAGAATATAAATTATATATGTATACAAACATGTACACATATATGCTTATGCACATGTACATATACATATAGAATACATATAAACAAACACACATATATGCATCCTAAGCACATGTATATTCAGAAATGCACATGCAGAAGTGAGAGATATTGTATAGACATAGTGGATAACCTTGAAGTTCTCTAACAGGTTATTTCCTAAATAAGGACCTGAGCAGTGGGTCCTTATCCTTTTTGTTAAGGCTTATCCTATTCCATCATGTGCATTTTCAAGTTACTTATGAATAAGTACATATTAATAACATTATAAGGCCACCAAACTAAAGTATTTTTTGTGCGTCAAGAATAATTGTGAAAACATGTATTCGTTCCTTGAATTCTTGACTACATACCACTTTCATATTTTTTCAATCAAGACTTGACTATGCATTCAATTCATGTTTTCTTTTTTATACAAAACACCAAATTAAACAAACTGCTTTCTTTTCCTTGACTTTTTCCCTGTCTTCTCTTTCCAAACTCACACAAAAAACTTGTTGTTACAGTTTATCTGAAGTAGTGAGTGTCACCATTCTGATTTAAATAAACCTGTGTTCATTTAATTTCATGAAATTCCCATAAAAATAAAGTCCATATTCAATGATTTAATTTGTGATTTTTGTAAACTTACTCGGCATTTGTTTTTTGTCTTGATTTATTCATTTTAGCCATCAAATTAAGACAAATTTGAGTTTATGCTTTGTATTTTGGAAATAAAAATAAGGTATCATAACAGAATATGTTGCACAGAGTGGATGGTGTTAAATGTAGAACTCACAATTTCCAACTGAAAAATCAGAAGGAATTGTAATTAAGATGCTTGTTGTACAATGCACATGCACTAACCTACCTATTTTCCACGGGAAAATAAGAGCTTAGCTTGAAAGGCTGTTGTTTTAAGCCACTATTCAGACCCAAAAAGAGAAGAATCGGGCATATGTTCAGTAACTCCATCAGGTGCCTTTGAGTGTGAAGTTAGCTAGTTATGTCATAGTAACCCTGCAGCATATACTTAAGTATTCTAAAATAATATTTGAATAAAAATTTAAAATTTTATTTTGAAAGTATCTTTCGCATGTTAACAATCTCATAACAAATTCAAAATGTAGGCAGCACATATACACAGTACATGAGCATATAGGAGAGACTAAATATTTGATAAGTTTGCACAAAGAAGTGCAGTTGTGGTGCTAATAGAAATATAGCAATCCCTAATGTATGGTCTTAAATATTTGAAGGACTTCCTAAAGTTGAGATTCTGAAGAGACAAGTTACTTCTTAATTTATACACCATCCTTGGATGTAGTAACATAGACATTAGCTCACTGAAAAAGAAAAAAGGATATATTCATTTTTAAAATGAAGACAGGATTTTAAAATTTGTTTCTGAAAATATTTGCTAATGTTTTCAATTTTGTAGAGATGGACTCTTGATGTGTTGAACTAAATAAAGTCTTCTGTTATTTAAATATGAGATGTAAAACCTGAACATTTCTGAAGGAAATGTTTATTTAGTTTTTCCACAAAAAAAGAGAGCTACCCTAATAATAAACTCACTTTTGTTTCTATATTTCCTTGACTGATAGGAAATCCAGAGATAAATCTGCGGCTTATAAAATGATAGGGATTAAAGATTGTCCTCAGAACCACACGGTTTCCCTGTGCTTATCACCTGTGTCCACTCTGCATTTGTATTATTCCCTACGGTGCTTATTCTTTTCAAATTTATGCTTTCTTGTTTTATTAATGCATGGAATTTCAGGAGATTTAGATTGATTGTCAAACCAAGTATAAATAACAAAATATAGACTGTCTCTAGGTAGGGGCACCACTGGGAACTCCTAGTTAATCAGTTCTGAGTTTTCATTTTCTTCATTCCTAGCAAGAACAATTAAGGCTGCCAATCTGAGGCTTTGGCAATGGTGAGTTCTTTTTGGCAGATTTGATTTAACATTCCCCCTGACTATGCATTATTTTGCAACAAATGTTGCAAGTTGGTTTGAAACAATATCCCTATTTTCTCCTTTTACTTACCATTGATTTTTACACTTTCATTTCTTAATTTTCACCATTTTTTCTTTTTGAGTCTGAAGTAATTGAAGGTACAATATCTGTAACTCCAGAGACACTGGCTCCTGAAAACAGTGAGCACACACTATTCTGTCTCGTCCCTGACTCAGCTGTATATTCTCTGTAGTTACCATTCACACAGAATTACACATAACCTTTATTTCCAGAGCATAATTTAGATTTCCTCCTTTTTTTTCAGTCAGGAAACTCACTAACAACATTCCTCTGTGCTCACTTTCCCTACTGTGGTTAAACTGAATACTTCACTTGCCCTAAGTATCTTTGTGGAGGCAGAAAGGTAGTCAGTTTCTAGTGTCCACTCCCATGTTCTTTCTAGACATCCATTTTGAAATTAATGACTATATGTCCCCCAATCCACCTGCAATGCATACACAGACAACATATCTCTTTTCCCTGTTGTACGTCATACATTGATACATTTCTCTTCGTGGTTGGAACACACAGGAGAGTGTTACAGCTCAACAAAGAATGCTTTGGAGTCAAACTCCATAATTTTAAAATGTTAGCAATTAAATTGCAATCATAAAAGTTATCTCAACGTCCACTTCTTCACAATGAGGAGGATGCTCCTAATATGGTGATTTGAGAGTGACACCTGACATGAACTGAATGTCCAGTAAATGTTAGCAGTTGTTTCCCTTCAGATATGCTGATATGTATGTATATTCTGATATTGCAAAGTGGAGGGTTGTAGAAAGATCTTATACAACTCTTAGATAATTTTCTTTCTCAGAATTAATGCTGTTTATAGAAAAGATGTCAATTCCACTACAGCTTTACCTGGCATGACTATGTTCCCTTTGGTTCTGGTGGGGAGCTCTAGGGAGAAAGTTATTTCTGGAACTTGTGTCCTCTTAGAGTCTTGCAACGCTAATGTTTCTGCTGGTGGCGTGAGCACTCCCTGTTTCTGTGATAATCTTCCTCACTTTAACACCTTCCAAGATCTCTTGGTCAGTTGCTTCAGGTGTAACTTAACCTTCCCTATTAGCCTAAGTTATAGGTGCTTTATTCCATGCGACCATTTTCGAACAAGTCTTGCAGAAGGCCCCAAGAGACAACAGATTGACCATGTATGTGCATGGCTGAGATGAATGCATGAGCAGCTTAGGAATTTACTTACTTGTCATTATCATATATTAAAAATCTCCTGAGAAATGAGTCACAAGATAGGTGCTTGATCATCCTCTGCTTTCAAAAGGATAGTGAGGATGAAAAATAGTGATAGGATATTTACATTATTTCATTGTATTTTTTGTGGGGAAACATACAATAATTCCCCAACCAGTGATCACTGTAGCCCTGCCGTTTAGAAAAAAAAAAAACCCAGACCAGCCAGAGGGTGGTGGATTTATAATTATTAACCATCTCCTGTTGCCTCGACAGACATGCACTTGCCAAAGGGGCTTTCTTAGCTCTCACCTTTTAGGATCAGTCAGGATGTGATTGCAGGCCCTTGGACAACTTCTAAACACTGTATTTGTATTTGTTCTAGAAAATATAATATTCCGAGCTCAATAAATAGAGAAGTCTCAGGAGAGAAATCAGGGTTATTTTATGTCCAATTTCGTAATGTTAACACTTTCATTTTATTATAGTACATATTTTATTTGACTTTTTAAATAGAGTCCAAACACTCTAAAAACTTTACTAATCAAATTACCCAAATTCTAATTATCTCTAATATTTTATTATGGTGGGAAGAATAATAGCACCTGAATTATACTCACACTCTAATCTCACAGATGTATGATAAATCCAATACCTTAAACAAGTAGAAGAGATTTGCAGATGTCATTAAAAACATTGAAAGATAATCTTGGACCATGAAGGTGAGCTCAGGTTCTAAGAACTATGCAGGTGTTGGTGGCAGGGAGAGTTTCAAGCTACCTTGTGGCTGCTGCAGATGTTAGAGTAAGGGCCCATAAGCCAAGGCCTGTAGGTGACCACTTGAAACTAAGTCAAGTAGGTAGGTACCCATTTGGTACTTCTGGAAAGTTCATACCCTACTCACATTGTTATCATTATACAAGAGAGGGTTCTGATTTAAAGAATAGAAGATAATAAACTACATCAAGTCAGTAGATGTGTGGTCATTTCTTAGAGCAAAATTAGGAAACTAATATGATCATACCTACCACAGAGGAACATTTAAATGGTATGGGTCTATAAGACCAAGAAAAGAATACTGTTTTCTTTTGTGCTTACTCAAAGGTTTCTGCTTCTCTCTTCCTTCCGACCACTGAGAATTAGTGTGTCCTCTTAAAGCAGGTGTATAGGGAAGCAAGAAGATCTCCATTTTTATATATCTAGTTATTCAGAGACAGTTGACAATTTTGCATTGCTTAGCCATAAAAACCTAAAATGTTTATGAGAGAAAATTTTATGTACATAGTACATTATTTTGTTATATATGAATTATATGCAAACTTTGCAAATCTTAGGTGTTTATTGTAGTTTTTATCTCTGAGATGTACTAGTTCACAGTAAGTTGATAAACTCAACAAGGTGTTATGACATACTGAGGAAACTAGTGTTCATATTTTAAGTACTGTTTTCTTGTCCAAGATATTCATCTGTTATACTATACATATGCCATAGTTGGAGAATAAGCTTAATAACACAAATATCAAATCATTTAAGAGGGATATTAAAGACTTTTTTTAGTTTAGTCTTTGTTTTAAACATGCTCAATTCTTATGGGAAAATGCATTCATTTAAATAAAAGTGATGATATTAATAGAAGAATTACAATTTTATAAATATCCCCCAAATTTCTATAGATAGTGGTATCTAAAGAATATAAAACTTAAAGATTAAATATAAAATAACATAAAAATACAATGTAAAATAAACTATGCAGAACATATAATATAATAAATATAAAAAGTACTATAAAATTCAATATAAAATTCAAAATTCTATAGTGGTAATTTTTAGATTTTATCGCAAAGAATAACATAAAATATAAGTTGCTATGTTGCAAGCATGCAGGTTTCTTTTGTTTTTATTTTTTTTTTTAGTTAAGATGGAACTTTAGAGAAACCTGGAAGCTTCAGTTGCATCTTAAGATTATATTACTCCTTCACAAGGGAAGCATTGTGCTAACAAAAGATTATACAGTGTCTTATTAAAAAAGTTAAGATGAGTTCAGTGAGATGCCCTAGCAGGTTAGGTAATTTCCAATCAGTCCTGATGACAGCTTGAGTTTAGTCTTGTATTATTTTGTATATATATTGCAGGAGAGGGCTAACTCCCGCCAGCAGGTTATCCAGACCACCACCGGGGGCACTCCCAAACACACAATAATGACAAGTGTAAAGCAAATGAAAATGCCAAGATGAGCTTGACTGACAGCAGTGGAGTGAATGAAGGCTGTCAGTTGGGGTCAGGGATAGGCAACCGCACTGTATTTCTCTTGTTTCTGCTTCACTTTGATGGCTAAAACAATCTTCCTGTTTGAAATAAATGAACAAGAGAATACTGATTAGGTAAGAACAAATGGATTTATGCTAATAAAATACATAGATTAGATCCAGGGTAGCAACTGTGAAACATCTCATTATCTTCTGCTTAATATTCCATGCTGAAATTCAAAGATACAACCATCTTGTTGATTTAGAAATTTCTTGCGAATGGATAAGAATGGCTCTGATGACTAGAGGAGATATAAATTATGTACTTACTGGCAAGATAACAATAAGTGATTAAAAGACAGACATATCTATATTGGACTTTTCATGAAAATGACATTTATGTGCAAATGATAGATAAACATTATTAGAAAAGTTATAATTTCATAAGCATACGGGAGGATCAAAATCAGCTTTTGTTACTAAGCAAACAGTACTATTGCCGAGAAGATTATATAAAGACTAAAAGTGCTTAATTCTAACTTAAATAACTTTATGTGTAGATATGGAACTCTTCTTGAATGCTATGGCTTAGAGATGATATACACTTCTCAGATCTCCATTGAAACTGATTACCATTGTAATTGTATTAGGACACGAAGTTTCAAGGAGGAGATTATGCTGTTAGGAAAGGTTATGTCTTCATCTGGGAAGTGGTTCTGTACTTACCTGGAGTAAGATGTTACAAGCAAGGGCATTCTCATGTTTGACTTCTTTTTTTTTTTTTTTTGGTTGTGTATTTTGCTCTTCTTGCTTTAATAAAGTAGGAAAATGACAGAACTCGAGTCAGTTGTTCCAAGTTAGAGAGTAAAGAAAAGATAGAAGGAGGGTTAAAATTTATTCAAAAAAGGAGAGATGAAGAAAAATATAAAATATGTTAATTCATGAAACATTTTATTATTGGATCTTCATATGACTTTTGCTTTAACTCCTAGGAAGCATTCCATTCCTTTGAATTAAAGACTTCATGAGAGAATTTGGAGGCATGTTCACCCAAAAGCATTATTGTGGCACAGTTACTCCTTGGGAATCTTGTGTTCCTGACTCCCTTTCCATTAGATGTCAATGTTCTTTGATAAGAGGAAGAATGTGGTGGTTGACAGTATAATCAAATAGAAGACTCTCAGAAACAGCAAATAGAAGACCCAAATATGAGACGAGCTGTCAGCTCGCTGTCAGTTATCACCAAGATATGTTGCAGTCACAAACAACCTATAAATTGCAATATCTTTTAATCAATTGAAGCTTCTAATTTAAACTTTAGGTCTGTTGTAATTTTGGCTTGTTCTGGCTACCACAACAAATGATCACCATGCCAAAGGGAAACAGTCTTGAAGAGTCTCATGCTAGCAAATAAATNGAGTCAGTTGTTCCAAGTTAGAGAGTAAAGAAAAGATAGAAGGAGGGTTAAAATTTATTCAAAAAAGGAGAGATGAAGAAAAATATAAAATATGTTAATTCATGAAACATTTTATTATTGGATCTTCATATGACTTTTGCTTTAACTCCTAGGAAGCATTCCATTCCTTTGAATTAAAGACTTCATGAGAGAATTTGGAGGCATGTTCACCCAAAAGCATTATTGTGGCACAGTTACTCCTTGGGAATCTTGTGTTCCTGACTCCCTTTCCATTAGATGTCAATGTTCTTTGATAAGAGGAAGAATGTGGTGGTTGACAGTATAATCAAATAGAAGACTCTCAGAAACAGCAAATAGAAGACCCAAATATGAGACGAGCTGTCAGCTCGCTGTCAGTTATCACCAAGATATGTTGCAGTCACAAACAACCTATAAATTGCAATATCTTTTAATCAATTGAAGCTTCTAATTTAAACTTTAGGTCTGTTGTAATTTTGGCTTGTTCTGGCTACCACAACAAATGATCACCATGCCAAAGGGAAACAGTCTTGAAGAGTCTCATGCTAGCAAATAAATTATCTAAACTCATTTGTTTACAATTCTGTAACTAAGCATAGGCTCCTACTCCCCAGAAAGGAAGACCAAGTGTTTGGCTTCTTTTGCATGCATTTGCTTGCCTGTCTGCTGTTTGTCATGAGTTGAGGCAACACAAAGTTCTCATCAGAAGCCTTCAAGTTAGATTATGCGTGGGTGTGAACTTCTTACATGTATCTACATCATTCCTGCCCCTCCCACCCCACCCCAGCTTATACTGTATCCCTGAAATTTATGATCTTTTGTTATTGTTGCACATACATGTATATATATATATACATACACACATACAAGTATGTGGATAAACACACATGTATATGTGCATGTGTAGACAGCCTATTGAGTCTGTGTTATGTTGTTGATATGTATATGTTCCCAAGGCTGACTTAAAAAGGAACAACCTATGCAGGAGCTCATCCCTAAAAAAAACTAATTCTCCCTTTCTTAGGCCATTATTGACTACTTTCCACTGTACTGGATCATTAGGCTAGGATCTTGTAGAATTCCCTGTATGAGTGCTAGCTTGTCAACTGGTGTCCTTATGGGTGTTTTGTTCAGGCAACCATACTGCTGAAATTTCATGGGTACATTTTCCCTGTCATGTTTAAGGTACATTTTCTCACAGCATGTGTCTTAAGTCTGCATCTTACAATCTTTCTACCGTTTCTTCCGTGATATTTCTCTGAGCCTTAGATGGAATGGTTGCATTGCAAGTTATTAGCTGGGGCTGGGCACCTAACAATCACTGGTTCTCTGTGTTTTGACATTTGTAGTTCTCTATAATGGTCTCCAGATACTGTAAAGTAAAAAGTATCTTGTGAGGATCGAGAGTGAGAGCTGCTATTCTCTATGGGTCTGAGGGTAGCTATTTAGAAAACAGAAATAAGACTTGTTTAGGAAAATGGCAGTAGTAGAGTCTCTGACCTCAACAGGCATAGGCATTGGGTAGGTTTTCAGTAACAGGCCTGGAACCTTAAGTCCAATTAGAAAGCTCTTGCTTACCCACAAGATAAAAGTAAGCAATCTGTAGTTCCAGCTAGTCATAAACCTCTGTGGCCTGCAGCAATGACTGTAGTGACAGGATAGAATGTTCTTTTGAAATAACCCACTTCAAAATCCTGTTGGAGCAGCAGAAAAGGAAGTAAGTCAATTCGGCTTAAATCAAATGTAATGTTCTTGTTTGGATATCCATAGGCTATGTAGTGGAGGTTCACAGTTCTAGGAGAGGTTGCTGGGGGGAGTCCTTGGTGATAGTTGCCTATGACTTGCTTGTTTTTGTCATCATAGAAGTTAGGATTTGAGGCACTGTGCTATAAAGGAAAGTAATAAAAGCTAATACACCTTAGATTTCTTTCCAATCACTTCTTTGCTACATCCATATTAAAAAAAAGCTACATCCATTCTAGTCTCTATTATCATTAGGATATACAGTGTACCTGAGGCTGATAGAATCCAGTTCTCTGTAGAGCAAAGTGCAGGGGAAGATGGAAATGATAATTGATATAAACATATTCATATAGGCAAAGCTGGATGGTTTTATCTAGCACATTCATATCACTTCATTTGGAGGATTTTTACTGGATGTGCTTACTGGCCTCTGAGTTTTAAGAAGTTCTATGCTGTTCAGTGCATCAA
This sequence comes from Bramus lutescens, assembly GCA_001685075.1. Lineage (NCBI taxonomy): Eukaryota > Metazoa > Chordata > Mammalia > Rodentia > Cricetidae > Bramus > Bramus lutescens. The sequence goes on along the minus strand of LOEQ01002596.1, from coordinate 176,575 downwards.
GAACGATTCTGTGTGTAATAAGTGCTTTGGTTGACAAAGTGGGGAAGAACAGTGGCCAGAAAGGTTTTCTGCTCTATTTGTTAATGGCTAGGTAGTATTCGACTAAGGTTTTCTATCTAGTCTTTCTAAAGCTATAATATCCTGTTCAAAGGTAATTCGAGAAGCCTGGCAACATGACATAAGCAGAACCACTTTCTCTCAAGGGAGAAGGTTTTGAATAGGGAGAGGTCATCTGATAAAACATCAAACAACAACAACAACAACAACAACAGCAGTGAAACTGTCTGGATGGAGAAAGTGCCTTTGGCACAAGCTCCTTAGATTCTGATTTGAATCCTGCTTAGACTATGAAGGACAAGCCCCTGCTATTCATAAAGAACAGTTAGAATGTGACCATCTCACCTCCAGATGTGCCAGTAACTGCCAGATGCATTAACACTAGGATATTAACATATTTGGAGCTTTTGTGAAAAACATTCAGTGTCTTTTGGAACGAAGCTCTTAGGAATACTTCCTTGTGTTTAAGGAGACAGGAGAGCCTTTCCCCTGAGATAAGTACTCTAGGAGAGGGGCTGGCCTACTTTAAACTTAGTTGAGTAGGAATTACCCAGCATGAGGGGCAGGAAGTCAGACAAAGAAGATGTAGGCTGGTATAGAATAAAAAAAATGGAACATTTCAATGAAGGGACAAACATTGTTCATTCACTTAGTCAATCAGACGTTCATATTATTCTTAAAGGTATATGTGGGAGGCATGTAGGTGTATACTGGTCATGTAGCAAAACTAAGAGATGAACCACACCATAGGAATTTCTCATGAACCAGACAATCTTGAGAAGTAGTATTTTCTATAAGCTTTGTTAAGGACTTTGGATAAAACTGAAAAAGAAAGACCTTAAAGACACTCAAAACTTGAAATGGACACACTGAGATACCAACACCTGCTGTTGTAAGTCAGTTGGTGCCTTTATTAGGCTCAAGTTAAAATTAATTGAGAACTTGACAATTCAGTTATCTCTATCCTTTTCAATCTTGTCTTTTTGGGTTTTTCCCCCTATGGAATTCTTAGAATTTTGAGACCCTAGCTACTTTCATAAGATTGGGGGAATGGCAGCAGTGAGGACAAGGTTCCTGCAATCCTCTTGTTCTGGCTGTGAGATGTGCCTGTCACTAGCACTGGAATTATGATCAGCTAGAGGCAGAAGTAATATGGTAGAAGCTGAACTTGGTAGAGAAAGCATCACCAGACACCAGTCAGGGAGATAATCCACTACTTCTTTTCCCGGTAGAAACTGTAGAGGGTCTGGGGCAAAGCAGTCAATGATCCATAGATAAAATTGATGCCACCTTTTGTGAAGAATTCCCCATGACCATCAATGTGAAAAATTTCAATTCAGATATAACTAAATGTGAATATATACAAAAAACTCACACTGTGATTTGCTTTCCAATATGAATAAAATAATTGGGAAAGTTCTTTCTCATAGCCTAATAGTTCGGCTTTTAAGGCCATGAAACAAAACAGGCTGCTTTAGAAGAATAAGGATTGCATGGAAATAATTAAATTAGGGTACCCTGGAGATTGGACCCACAAAATGATACTTATACAGAAGATGGAAGAGGGAGATCATTGGCTAGGAGAGATCTGTGTTGCCCTACTTGGGAGATGTGCATGTACCACTCAGTACACAGGAGAGAAAGTGCAGAGCCAATGGCTCCACTTTAAAGTCGGTGGAATTTGGATCTGAAGCTGTCACAGACTATTTGGGGATATTTAATACATGTCAGATATAGGAGATGGCTGAGTAGGAATAGAACTAACTGAAAAATGTATTTCACAGTAACCTATAAATGTACAAGCCTCTGCCAAGAAAAGATAACTGATGTGCATGTGTATATGTGTGTGTGTGTGAGAGAGAGAGAGAAGGAGAGAGACAGAGAGACAGAGACAGAGACAGAGACAGAGAGACTGCAGAAGCTTTTCTAGAGTAAATTATAGCTGATATGCGATATAAAGAATCTGGCACAGATCCTAAGGCAGGATCTACTCCTAATAATAACTCCCAGCTGTGGTGCTTGGAAATGGCCTAGGAATTGAGTGATGGTATACAGAACAACAGTCATGCAAGACCCTGTAGGGTATGTGATCAGCAAATAAATCATGTTAAGTGACCTGATAGATGAGGTTAAAACTCATGACAGGAATAAACATCATCCTTCTGTTGTCCCAGCTTTATGTCTTGTCACTTATTGTTGCTGTGCTATATGATCTTTCTGAATATTAACAAAATTATAAGTTTGAAAACAATAAAATAAGGTACAGATTTGAAATATCATTTCTAGCTACTCATGTAGTATATTCATGACGGCCGGTCTCTTTCTTGCAGGAGAGAAGAACTGCAGACTAATTTTGTAGACTTCTGCATAGAAGCTTGTTAATCTTAATGACACCTTCTCTCATGCAGTTGCTCGACCAAAATTTCTGTAGTTTCTATATGGCTGTATTTTGCCCTGTTTTATGAACTCTCCCTGCATTCTTAAAGTGGGAATATGAAACATTTTGCTTGTACGAAGCCTACAGAAATGCTTTTGGGCATTAACTCCGGGTTGTGTTGAGCTGACTGGACATCCGGTTCAGTCTCTAACTAACTCTGTGGCCACATTGCATTTTTGCTGTCGAGATTCTCACGTTATTTACGTGAGATAGCCCTTGCTTCATGCTGCCACTGTAAGTTAACATGCTGAGGTAGACAGTGCAAGGGAGCCAGTGCTGACTTCTTGAACCACATGTCAGTTCAAGCCGTTTTCTGTGACCTGTTAGCATGTTCTCAATAGTGACAGGAAATCGGACACATTTACATGAATAAATTGAAGTTTTTTTTTCCTTTTTCCGCTCTGCACTGTATTGTGTTGGGGAGAGAAGCACAAGCAAGGTGGGGGAAGGCTCGCATTCTGTTTAACCCAACTCTTCCAAATAGAAGCCCAGTGTTTTCAGGTTCCCTCATGAAAATGCTTAGTGTGGACTGTTTCTCTGACACAGTGTTGGTTCAAGACAATGATGTGATGTGGCTTTTTCTGTTTAAGGGTTTGGTTTTATGATCTTGCCGCCTTGTAGAAGGAATCTTTCTGTTTTTATAGGGATAGATTTTTAATTTAAAACTATTGTCTTTTCTGGGAAGCACCCAAGCTCATTATTTTGTCCTGTTGTCTTCCACTGCCTCTGGGAATTCTAACCACAGTCATATCACTGTATCACTTTCCAAAAAACAAAACGAAACAAAACAAAAATCCAAAAAACCACACACCTTATTTTTTTCAGTAAATTATCTGAAATAAGGAAATATTACATGACCAAGCACTGTATAGTTATATACTATGAGCAAGGATTTTGTCGCTATGCAGATACAAGCTTTTAAACAGCACATTCTGTTGATATGATATACAAAATTCAAGGTTTATCATTTGCTACTTTGTGCTGCAAAAGTGTTTGCATTGATGTGTAGCCAGGGTAACAGAAACCGTTCTCAGCCTTTCGAATAGAGATCTACCGACCTGTTGAAGTGGCTGAAAGAAAGAAAACCAGAGACCCTATTACCCATCAAGAGTGGTACTTGCTGGGAAGTACCGTAGGCTGGAGGAGGAAAGAGTGACCTCACATAAACTTGCAGATATGTGCTTTGACGGACACTGGCGGTGGAGAGGCACAGATGCAGATTCTGAGGCCACCGATTGTTGATTTCCAGTCATGCAAGAGTCCCAGTACTAGCCCGGAGGCATGGCGCACACCTTTAATTCCAGCACTCGGGAGGCAGAGGCAAGCGGATCTCTGTGAGTTCTAGACCAGCCTGGTCTACAAGAGCTAGTTCCAGGACAG